>JAXIVD010004501.1:0-35496 GCA_036785275.1 Cancer borealis | reverse complement strand
TCAGCAATTTTTTTTTTTTAAACTTTGCACGGAATTTCCTTCATCATCTTCTGGTACATTCCTTGCTGCCTTTCCTAAATCTCTCTCTCTCCCTCTCTCTCTCTCTCTCTCTCTCTCTCTCTCTCTCTCTCTCTCTCTCTCTCTCTCTCTCTCTCTCTCTCTCTCTCTCTCTCTCTCTCTCTCTCTCTCTCTCTCTCTCTTTTAATTGATTTCGCATTTACCTCCCATGTTTTATTTTTACTTAGTGTTCTATCTTCCCTCCTCCCTCCTCCTCCTCCTCCTCCTCCTCCTCCTCCTCTTCCTCTTCCTCTTCCTCTTCCTCTTCCTCTTCCTCTTCCTCCTCCTCCTCCTCCTCCTCCTCCTCCTCCTCCTCTGCAACATATAGCAAAACATCAAAGTGTTTTTTTTTTTTTTAAGATCCTTGACTTTACTTTAGGCAACTTTTCACAACTTGTATCAATGATTCTGGAAGTGTTATCACATATATATAAAAAAACAAAAAAAAAACAAGAAGAGTCAAGTTTGCATTATGACGTAAAAAAAAATAAACAGACGACTAAAAATATTCATGATTTACGAAGAAGAAGAAGATAGAACCTGAATATCTAAAAGAAATACCATAAAATAAACGTATAATGAAATTGCCACACCACACAAAAAAAAAATTTATAATATTAATACTTTTGTTTAACGATGAAAAAAAAAGTGGAGTGTATTCTAAGTTTAAGAGGATATTGAGAAGCTGAGAGAAGGATTATGGACGAGTAATGAAGACTGACGTTTAGAATGACCAACAACACACAAAGATTGACAGGAAAGTTAAAAATCAATTATTCAACATTTTACTTCTGGATATCTCGATCTACAAAAACCACATCGTTTAATTCAGATCATTCTTGCGTTCAATATCACCTTCCATCGTGGTTTTTGTTTTTAAATATACACACACTCTTATTTTAGTACAAAGATGACACAAGGTAAAGAGACAAAATTATTTTCAACAACTAAGATTCGCACAGTAAGAATGAGAATTGAAACATCACATTCATTCCATCTTCATGAACCTATCCAACCGTGCCTGTGTTTCTCTTGCGTGTTATATCATAATGAGACGATGACAGCACAGTTTAATTGGCTTTCTTTTCTGTAAAATTTTCAATAAGAAATTTTTTTATGCTTTTGGAGAACCGGCCAAGAGCAATAAAAAACGTTATAGAAAAAAGGCCACTTACCGGTTCCCTATAGAAGAAAAAGTAATCAAAATGTCTAATTCATGTTTTTAAGCCCGGGTATTAAAATTTTGCCAACATCTAGGTATGGTAAGCCTTCCCCACCTGCCTGTTCAACACACTCCCATCAGCAGCCTGCACTCGCACCTCTCAATGTTCCAAAACACTCCATGCAGCTGGGTGTATAATTATTATAGGATTATAAACGTGTCAGGGCACGGCGAGCCTGGATGTGCGGCCGATCAAAGATAATGATCAAATCATCATGGCATTATAAATGTCTATTTACCTTACATAATCACAGGACGTGTGTCTGACACGCGTGTATAGCAAAGTTGTAGCATTAACTTATTTTTTTTTACATCACGAGACACAGTCACGCGTCCCTGATTATGGCAAGTGAACGATACTGAGTCAGCTTCCGGTGCGGCCGTGACCCTCACACTGTTCGGGGTCACGGCCGCTCATCGATGGATAAGATTTGTCGTCATCATCAGCCGAAAGATAAATTAAACATTTCCTGTAATTATAATCACACCAAATTATAGAAGTGTAACGAATCCCTGATGGAAGTAATAATAAGTTTCCGTCTTTACAACGGAGCGTCAGGACGGCGAACATGTGAATAGAAATAAAGGAATTAAATATTTCCCTTTATTTCCATTCATGTGCAAAGAAGTGATACATACAATCTATCATTACAGGAAGTATCAGTTTTCAAAAATTCAATAGTAAAATTGAGAAATTAATTATACTTTATTTGCAGCATTATTATTAATACAATTTTACAAAACATAATAAAGCTATCTTCCATCCTACGCATACCACGACTTTATGGAAGAATAAAATAACAGTAAACAAGGACACACATAACCATCACACAGCGTAACACTATCAGAGTGGGTCACGTCCCCTCGCCTCGCCCTCGCTGGAGCCATCTAGCGACTGGTAACAAGAACGGGTGAAGCGGAAGACGGATAGGGAGACTTGGCTAAAAACTTGAATAGTATTGACGATAATGAATATAATATCACTAATGAGACGGTCGATGCCTTGTTACCCACACTGAGGAGAGAAGAAGAAAAGGGAGAGCATCCACTTAAGGAAAAAGGGAGAGTCAAAACCTCCCTTGAGGCTGTAAGCTCAGACGAGGCCTAAGTTTTAGTCCTCATCATCCAGCGTCTTCACCATAGCGTCGTAAACAGCTTTTTAGGACTGAAAGGAGTGACGCAGCAGAGGACACATCACATATAAGTTATTTTTTTCTCTGAGGTGCAAGTTGTGTTATCTTTGGTGATAGTTATGCCTTTTGTTATCTCATTCCAAAGGTCGATAAGAGAATCATGCGTCTCTATCTATATATACACAAAATTAGACGCCATTGCACTAGACATCAAAGAGAAAAAGGAACACTATAGCATCTAATTTATTTTTTTTGTCACTATGGAAGTTATTATCCAGGGCCCGACCAGCCCTTCAATTAGATTCAGACAGAAAAGTAATTACAGGTAAGGAAGGTGTTAGGTTAGTTTAAGTTAGGTTAGGTTAGGTTAGGTTGGATTGACTTAAGACAACCTAACCTAACCTAATCTAACCTAAGCCAAAAGATGAAACACAAGACAAGATTAGAATAAATAAAATAAAAAGAGAGAAAAAAAGAGATGAAATAGATAGACATGATTGTAGAGTGAAAAAGATTTTAAAAAAAGAACAGTGAAATCAATTAAATAACTCATTCTTTCAAGTGGATTTTAAATGTCACTTGAGCACCAGTGATGTAATGGTCGTTGCCTTAACACACTCATCAACGCAAAGGCCCAATCATGCACGCAGACAACACCCCCCCCACCCACACACACACAGGCGGGAAGCTCTTAGTGTAAAAGGTCTATCAGTAAAACGAGGTGATAGGCGGCACTTTCCAACATGAACCTCAAAAGAGACTTATACGAAGATGTAGATTCTTAAAGGATAGGAATTTACGTATAATTTTTCATCGTTCATCTATGACAATTTTTCTTGCAATTCCTTAAAAAAAAAAGTAAATAAATAATTGCTCTTTTATATTTACTATAAAAAAATTAGTAATGTGTGTGTGTGTGTGTGTGTGTGTGTGTGTGTGTGTGTGTGTGTGTGTGTGTGTGTGTGTGTGTGTGTGTGTGTGTGTGTGTGTGTGCGCGCGCGCGTGTATTTCACTGTGTATGTATGTGTGTGCATCACTATGTGCGTATATAGACATTTGCAGCAAAAAGAAAAAAAAGAGCAAACAGACAGACAAACAGAAGGAAGGAAGGAAGGAAAGAAGTAACTCACCTACAAACGAATAACTGAATAAACAACATAACATCTACACCATTTAGCAAAAGCCACGTACAAGGAAGACGACGAGACTGAAAATGTTGAAAGAAGAAAGAAGTTGCGGAAGAAAAAGAAGAAAACCTGAAAGGGAAAGAGGAGGAAGCAGGGAGGCAGGGAGGCAGGGAGACAGGGTGACCTGCTGATAGGACAAGGCCGGTCGATGTGATAGGGGCGGCAAAGGCTCCTGTTTAAAGCTGCCTGAGAGAACCGCCGCTTTAAGCTGCTCCTGGCGACGCCCTGCCGCTGTCCTGCCGGAGGGGCGGTGTGAAGGGCCGGCGGGAAGGAAGGAAGAAGGCCGAGGAGAGGCTACTGTGACGAGGGGCAGAAGTAGGGCGAGGAGTGAAGGAGGAAAAACAGGAAGTGAAGGAGAAGAAAGAGAAGGAGGAGGAGGAGGAGGAGGAGGAGGAGGAGGAGGAGGAGGAGGAGGAGGAGGAGGAGGAGGAGGAGGAGGAGGAGGAGGAGGAGGAGGAGGAGTAGGAGGAGGAGGAGGAGGAGGAAGAGACAATTGTGAAGAGTTAAGGTTTGAGATCTTTCCGTCTTTTTTTACAAAGTTATCCATGTGTGTTCGATTTAAAGTGTTATTAATAAAGTCATTATTCCCACATCTGCAAAAAGTGAGATGAAAGTAAAGACGAATTTACTTAGATATGTGTCAGGTGGTGGTGGCGGTGGTGGCGTAGAGGGTGAGGACCGCTCCACTCCGCTCCACTCCGAAACAGTCGGGTTAGTCCTCTTTTTTTTTAATGACTATCTACAATGTCTCAAAAACCACCTCACTGTATTCTTCCTTGTTATCTTCCAGCCCTGTTTAACGTACCGTTGTTACTCTTCTGACCTCGTTAACCCTATCACTCGTCCCCTTTATTGCAACACAAACCACTCTCTGCTTACTCCTAGACTGTCCCTACACTATACCATCCTTATATACTGTCTATCTTACTAAAGGGGAAGTCAACCATTACCTTCACCCTTTCCTTCCCTTCCCTTCCCTTGTGAGGTTTTAAAACAGTCTGTCGTTGCACTTTTTCACGTGTGTGGCACTCAGAGGAATTTTTTTAAAGTCTGTTTCATAACCTTGTCCTTTGATGTAAGAAAATGAAAAGATAAGAAGAAGAGGCTTATATAACAGCAGTTGGTTGACATTAATTAATAGAGACACAGTGACTTATATGTATTATAAAGATTTCAACTAAGATTAGCTATAAATAGTAAGAAAATTAATAGATGAGAGGTGGAGGCTTATAGAGAGCAGTGATTAGTCAACACTAATTAATAAAGACACAGTGATTTAAATGTGTTATAAAGATTTCAACTAAGATCAAATATAAACAATTTACGTGTAAGCTTGATAAAAACAAAAATATATATAAATCAGTAATAAACAAAAAGATCAGAAAGTAATATTCGAAACAGTAAAATACGAAAGGAGAATGATAAAAAAAATGTATTCTTAGCAACAACGTCAATGGAGTTTTCTTTTTATTAGTTAAGGTAAAGACTAACTTTCTGAGACAGGTATGAAGCAACAGCGTTCAGGTGACACTCAAAGGCAAGTTTTAAGTCAAGAATAACGTTGTGGAGATAAAAGGAGACATATATAAGCCTTAATAACAGGATTTTCAACAATAATAATACCACGATGTAACGGAGGAATTTTTTTACAACTACTAATTATAAGAAAAATATATACGAATAGGATTTATATACGAATAGATTCATAACAATTAAAATAACTAAGAAAAAACACAATAGAGAGGTATGAAAAGATTACAACACTCTTATTAAACATATTTCTACATGTATTTAATTGAGAGACCACCACCACCACCACCACAACTACAACCACAGCCACAACCACCACCGCCACCACTACCACGACTCCACGGAAGTAGCCACAAAATATTACTGAATATCACGACACAAGCAAAGAATAGCAGCCATTAGACTCTAATTCTCCTATTCTTTGCTCCGTCTTGTTATGCTCTCATGATTAGAGAGTAACAAGACACTAAGTCAAAGATTCTGCCTAAAAATGGTCTTCTTCTTCCTTTCAGCGGATCACGTGTGGCGCTTTTACAAAGAGTAACTGTGTTCTGTTGAGGAAAGTCTAATAATGTTCTGTTTTTGTGGTGGTGGTGGTGGTGGTGGTGGTGGTGGTGGTGGTGGTGGTTTCTTCTATCCCTAAACAATCATTAAGGAGGAAGCCAATAAATCATTCACTCCTAAATTTCTCTAAGCAATACTCTACCTTTTTTACATACATTCTCTTAATCAGTTTCCTTCCATGACTTCCCCTTAAGGCATGAATATTACGAAATGAATTCAAGGTGAGTCTCATTCATTCCTCACCCGATATTCTTTTTCTTCCCGGCTTTCAGAATCAAGTGAGAACGGAACAAGCTGGCTCGCCTTCCCTTACCCGTATATCATCAGGCATGTTCCAGCGCCTTGCAAGCTCTCCCACCCACCGCTGGTAAAGTATGTGTGCGGACGGCGCTTTACTCTCAGAGAATACTACAGGGAAAAATATACTTCCTACCTCAATAACATGCTACACACTATCTCAAAAGCCCCCTCCCTCTATGCCTTCTCCCCTCTCTCTCTCTCCTTCCTACTCCTCCTCACTCCCCTCCAAGTGAAGCAATGAAGACGACCTCAGGAGTGGAGTGGCCCGGTCATGTGAACCTCTACTCCCTGCCCCTGCCGCCACTACCCTGCTACCACCCTGTCGCCCCTCCTGCCACCCCCCTGCCGTCCCCCTGCACCTGAGTCACGGTAGGTTGCCTGCACACAACACTGCACACACTGAACACATACACCTAAGTTACGACGAATGTTTTTCTTTCCTACGTGGTGTGCAATATTTTTTTTTTTACTATTCGCGCGCGCTCTTACATGTGTGTGTGTGTGTGTGTGTGTGTGTGTGTGTGTGTGTGTGTGTGTGTGTGTGTGTGTGTGTGTGTGTGTGTGTGTGTGTATGTGTGTGTGTGTGTGTGTGTGGTTCTTTTCATTCCTTCTGGTAACGTGATATTCGGTGAAGAAATATTCGAAGGTCGCTGTGCTTTATGCAAAAGAAATTCCAAGGTAAGACAAGACGCTGGGGTTGAGAAATGAGAATTTGTGTTGAAATAAAGACTCTTTTTTTTCCTGAAACATTACATAGCGGACTTATGTATAAAGTTTTCACGTGAACAACATAGTAAGAATCAAGACATAACTCATTGCTCTTCATAAATTTATCTTACATGTAATTTCTGCCACCTCAAGTGTCTTTCCTTGGCCTTGCATCCCTTAATGTGTTCTAACTACACTATAAAACACTCTAATCTTACCACTCACACACACACACGCACACACACGCACACACACACACACACACACACACACACACACACACACACACACACACACACACACACACACACACACACACACACACACATACACACACACATACACACACACACACACACACACACACACACACACACACACACACACATACACACACACACGTCACGTCCCTGCCATGCCGTTACCCTTGCACAGTCTCACGTAGTACATTCAACCTGACTTTCTTATGCACAAACTACGGTAATATCTCTATAAAACTCGAATCTGGACCAGAGTTTTTCCCAAGCAACGTTTTATATGATTATGTACAATATTATACCCCTGATAAAGTTTGGTTCCTCACTGCCCTGTGGATCTTCATTAACGTAGATTTTTCTATATAATACATTTCACAGCTCAAGTCTAAGGTATGTGTTGGCCGCGTGTGGTTATTCGCTCACTCGTAAACAAGTCAATTTTATAGTGAGATTCATGAGTGTTCGCATACCTCTCAATGCCACGACGAACACGAGGAATGTATAATAGCAGGAAAGATATGAATAAATCCGCCGTATATATTAAGTGTCAGGTGTGTTTGCTAGTCATGTAAGTCCTGAGAAGGTGTACGAGTATAATGATGTGGCAATATACTAGTTAGCGCCCTTGTATAGTAGCATCGATTCTGAGTGGTCATTAAAAAAAGGAGTTATAAACCTTATGTAATCAATCTAGAGATGTAGTATAATAGCATTAGTTTTATATAATCAACTAGTTTAAATTATGATGTGAAAAATGCCGTCTCAATTCCACACCAACTCACTCTGAACGACGTGTGGTGTTTTTCTTCCCTAATCAGCGTTTGAAGATGTTATTCCCTGATTTCACTTTGCCTTTGGCAAATAAGCCAGCAAGGGTCACTTTATACATACTTCACAGGGACTGAAGCGTCTAGTTAGGTTTTAATAAGTTGCTAAGGATCAGGGAGGAAAGTTTGGTTGCAGGCAGAAGCAGCAGCAAGACTTGAATCAGCAGCATCAATTGAATATTCTATCTCAGATGCTAATTAAAACAAGAAGTTCCTCGTTACGTTGTGCCTTTGAGAAGCGACACAAGAGCCTCTCGAGTACACTGCATGACAAATATCGGATAAACATCAAGTGGAATCATTAGTGAGTGGCGGAGTGAAAGCGAAATGGTGTTCAGACGTAATAATTGAGACTAAATTCTAATAGATCCAACGATATACACTGACAAGGATAAGTGACAGAGTGTGAATGTAAAAAAATAAATTAATATAGAAACCAGCAGCTCAGGATACAAAGGAACACAAATAAAAACAAACAACATTAACATTATAGATAAATAAATAATAAATAAACAAATACATACACAAAAAAAAAGTGGAGAAAACACAGGCAAGACGAGGATAGCGTTCAACATCTTCAAAGTAACGTAACCTTAATATAATCTCACTTCAGCTACAAACATAGGAACTCAAAGGAAAAATAATTGCCGAGTCGCTTACATCTGCGTTGTTGCAAAGGCTTCAACAACACTTTTCACGCATAACAAACACAGGAAGAGTCAAAAGTACCTCAACGCCCTAACAGCTTAATGGACACAATACATTAGTTAAGTAACATGTATATACAATTAGGTGAAAGTGAGTAAGGCAGACACACTGTTAGCCAACGTGTACTGTCTCTATGTAGTGAATGAATGCAGGCTTGTGGATGTCTTATTCATGGTACAGGGATGCCACTCGTGTGTGTGTGTGTGTGTGTGTGTGTGTGTGTGTGTGTGTGTGTGTGTGTGTGTGTGTGTGTGTGTGTGTGTGTGTGTGTGTGTGTGTGTGTGTGTGTGTGTGTGTGTGTGTGTGTGTGTGTGAAATTTAATGTTCAGCTTCGTAAACGAAAAATACAAGAAATTACCAGCATTGTTTACATGTAATTGGTAAAAGGAATCTAATAAATTATATAAAAAAATTTAAATATCATTGAGATTTTCGTTCTTTTACAAAAAAAATAATAACAACATGTAATACGGAGAGTAATAACTTCAGTTATATGAAATGCAAAAAATTACAGCTGAAATATAATAATATTTTCCTCTCTCTCTCTCTCTCTCTCTCTCTCTCTCTCTCTCTCTCTCTCTCTCTCTCTCTCTCTCTCTCTCTCTCTCTCTCTCTCTCTCTCTCTCTCTCTCTCTCTCTCTCTCTCTCTCTCTCTCCCCCTCCCTCCCTCCCTCCCCCACACACACACAAATCCATGAAAGTCAACACTCACCTAGTAATGCCTGGAAGAGCCGCGACTTGAAGATGCGAATCACCCTCTCGATGGCTGCTCGGAGCTGCTTGTCCTGCGGTCGAGTTAGTTTGCTGTGGTAGTCCTCGAGCAGCTCCAGCGCCCGATGCGCCTCTGTCGGGGAGAAGGTAAAGGAACGTGAGGAACCATGGATCATACTTCTTACACTTCTTACAAAAATTTACTGATTCTAATGGATAATATAATAGGTATGGTAATGTACAGTAGAAAGTGATATAATGATAAATAGATACGGCAATAGATAGACAGATAGATAGAGATAAGCGATGTATTTTTATTTCTTTCTCTCTCTCTCTCTCACACACTCACACACTCACACACACACACACACACACACACACACACACACACACACACACACACACACACATCGTTTACTTAATGCAATGTGTCCCTTCACTGCGCTATAGATATACTATTTCACTCTATGTATGATGTGTATGTAATGGGATTTCATGCATCCTGACGCTCGTTATACAAATCAACACAAATTTATATCACGGCCCAAATCGGATGTGACGATTCTGTATTCGTATTCCATATTTTGTGTGGATTTATTTGAAAAGTAATTCGCGTGTGGCAGCAAATGTATTGAAATTGCACGCGTGGTATATGATGAACAAATATTTTAACCTCAATCAATGCAGTGGAGCTTAGGAAGAAGAAGAAGAGGAGGAGGAGGAGGAAGAGGAGGAGGAGGAAGACGTTCATGAAAACAATTAACACGTCCTTTCTTGCGCTACTTCCTAACTACTTCCACATGACTCCCAAACACCCACTAACCACTTGAAAACCTCATAAGGGTAACAATATTTGAGTCACATCCAGACTTGAGAGCTTCGTTTGCTAATTCATTTAATTAATCTCGTGCCTTTTACAGTGAGATGTACAGGTGAGTTTGCAACGAGTGCTTAAGTGTGTGTGTGTGTGTGTGTGTGTGTGTGTGTGTGTGTGTGTGTGTGTGTGTGTGTGTGTGTGTGTGTGTGTGTGTGTGTGTGTGTGTGTACTGCAATTTAACATTTAGTAGCATTGATGTATTACAACATTTACCAGTACTCTCTCACTCTCTCTCTCTCTCTCTCTCTCTCTCTCTCTCTCTCTCTCTCTCTCTCTCTCTCTCTCTCTCTCTCTCTCTCTCTCTCTCTCTCTCTCTCTCTCTCTCTGACGGCATACCTCTGAAATTCGTTCGGGATGCTCTTTATGTGGTTGCTCTGTACTTAACCTGTATAATTAACACGTCCATAGTTACCGGTGTGTTCCCTGACGCCTGGAAGCATGCGATAGTAGTGCCGATATTTAAAAATGGAGATTTTAATAATGTAAGCAACTATCGACCTATTTCACTCCTTCCAATTGTATCCAAGATATTAGAGAAAATAATTGCAAATCAGTTGACAGATTATCTAGAGGACAAAAAGCTTTTATCTAATAGCCAGCATGGTTTTAGGCCATGGTTGTCTACTGAGACAGCACTGACAGTGATCATTGACAATATTTACTACAACATGGACCAAAGAAAAATATCCCTACTTACACTTTGCGATCTATCTAAGGCATTCGACAGTGTCAGTCACAACATCCTTATACGTAAATGCGTTCAGCTCAAAATTGATCCCTTTTGGTTCAACAGTTACCTGAGGAACAGAACTCAATCGGTGCGCATTAAGAGCTACACATCAAAGAAACTAAGTATAAATTTTGGAGTCCCACAAGGATCAGTTCTGGGTCCAATTTTATTTAATATCTTTATCAACGACTTGATTAAAAACGTTAAGCATTGCTTAGTAATTCAATATGCAGACGATACACAATTTCTACACTCCGGCTACATTAACGAACTCCCCCGTCTGATTAGTGACACTGAAGCAACCTTAAAGGGTATAAAAAGATATTTCCTCACGAATGGTTTAATGTTAAATTCAGGCAAGACGCAATGTATTTTTATCGGTAACAGACAACTTCTGGCACACATTCCATCTAACACTGTGATAAAAATAGATGGGGATACAATCATCCCTAGTAACTTTGTGAAGAACTTAGGTGTGTACATGGACCGATTTATGCTTTTTGATAAACATACAGATGTTATGAATAAGAAAGTTATTGGCATATTAATGTTTCTAAGCCGTATAAGTGGGAACCTTGACAAACACTCCAGAATACTTGTTGTGCAGTCAATTGTACTCAGTTTAATAAACTACTGTATCCGAATATGGGGCACCACAAACTCAACAATAATAAACAAAGTCCAAAAACTACAAAATTTTGCAGCAAAGGTAGTCATGGGAGGTGCTAGAAAATTTGATCATGTAACACCAATAATACAAAAACTTGGGTGGCTGAAAATAATAGAAAAGCATAAGTTAGACACATGTACCACTGTTTTTAAAATACTAAATGACTACTATCCAGAATGGTATAAGAATTTTTTGACCGTCCATGAAGTAACGAACAGTTCTACACGACAACAAAGTTGCTTATTTGTCTCAAAGACTCGGACAGATTCCGGTGCCAGAAGCTTGGATGTGACAGGACCCAAAGTGTGGAACACCCTTCTTCCCCCTGGTGTTGCCAGCGCTGTCTCTGTGCCCACTTTTAAAAAACGACTTGCATGTCACCTTTTAAGTTAGAACCTTTTTATTATATTCAGTTTCATTTTACGTATATTGTTTTATAACTAGGTTTTATTGTTTTAGCACGTTTATCAGAATAATTTTACTAAATGACAGCTGTTTGGTTAGTGGTAATACTTTTATTACATTATGTTTTATTGTACTAACACTATGTAAAATGAATAACCACTGTTTTAGTGGAAATAAAGTTATTATTATTATTATTATTACTCTCTCTCTTTGCTAATCACTCGTACATATTATATCCATCACAGTCATGGAAGAGGCAGATAAGTACCTTTACTAGTGTTTCCCCTTTAAACTGGAAAACTGGAACACACTGCCTTCCTGTTTTTTCTTTCCAGGGACTAAAAAAAATTTCCTTGACAAATGGAGTGACAGACAATATAAAAAAAAATAAAATAAACATGTGTGAGTGTGTACGTGTGTGTGTATGCGTGTGATGTGTGAATGTATGGAAACACTATAGTATGACCTTTTTGTTTTTAGGTTAGGTTAGGTTAGGCTAGGTATTGATAAGGTGAACAGGGCTGCGGCGTCTGTGCCTCAGCCAGTCAGCCACGCTCAGAATAAAGCAGTGAGGCTCATTGACACCATCGTCCCGCACCACCGCTAACTTAAGCAGACTGACCATCCCTTACAACCCCTTAACACCACCTCATTCACTGCTACCTGCGTGTATCTAGTAGTCAAGATTAATTTGGTCTAATGTATTTGCTGATCTTCTCGGTAATGTTGACTCACGGGGAGTATATTTACAGAGCGCAAGGATCTTCACTCAAATACAGACCAAGTTAACATTGCTCTCTATTCCTCTTGCTTCAAACACCAGTGATACACGTGTATACAAACTACTGGTGTTTACCCAATAACCTAACTCTGCTCAATGCTTCAGTAAGGAAATGTAAATAGTATACAATTTTTGTGAAGGAAATGTAATGTATGATGAATATGTGCACAGTTATACGACGGAGAATGTAAGTATATGTGTGTAGTGACAGGTGAGATAGACATATGTTTGGTTATACTGTTCAAGGTCTCGCGTCACGGTGTTGTAAGATTTGATTGCTAGAAGGAAGAGAGAAAACCAAAATTGGCTTCAAAGAGAAAAATGTCAACGAGGAATTTTTAGCTCTCTCCAGGATGCATGGAAGTTACTGTTTATATGTACAATACCACCACAAACATCAACACCACTATACCATTAACACCACTATCAACACCACCAGTATTATCCTCCACGTTCACTGCATCCACACAACTGTCACCATCTCCACTTATTAATCACCATTTTATTCCACCTTATTATCACCACCATTAACATCACCATCATCACCACCACCATTACTACTATTACTACGTCGAAAATTAAACTACTAATCCCATCATTTATGTATTTTGTATTTTTTACTAATACTAATAACTGTTGGGTACTAGTCCGCTCTTCCGCTTTTCCCCTCTTATGCTCAATCCCTCCGCTCTTAATTTTCGGAAGTGCAAGAGCGGATAAAAATCTTTAAAAAAAAAAACAGGAATGGAGCATATCATTTTTTTCGTTTTTTTTTTTTTTTCGTTTTTTTGAAAGTTCGCTCCATGGTTTCTGCTTCAGTATCTTTATTCATTATTTTTTCAACATTTTTCGTTTTTTTTGTTTTTTTGTGGAGAGGATTGGTGTTATCTAGCGTGCATCATAATAAAGGTAAGAACATAACATAGGAGTAAAAATAAAAAAAAAATAAAAAATAGATCAATAAACTATACTTGAAGGAAATATTTACAATCTAAACGTTTTGCAGTTATAAACATTTTTTTCTCTAAGATACAATGAGGTAGAGCAAAGGGGCGATAAATAATGCCTATACTACTACTACTACTACTACTACTACTACTATTATTACTACTACTACTACTACTACTACTACTACTACTACTACTACTACTACTACTACTACTACTACTACTACTACTACTACTACTACTACCAGAACGCCCATAACCACCACAACGACAACCTGGCCGACCGTCCGTTCGTTCTAGGCTCTGTCCCAACACTAATTTATTTAAGCCGAGTATGTACGACAAGCAGGAACAGCCAAGCGCACTACACACACACACACACACACACACACACACACACACACACACACACACACACACACACACACACACACACACACACACACACTACCTTCGCACATTATGAAATCGTCCTCTGCTACATGTGCAAATGATGAAATTATGCATACATCATTATACATTTATACATACATATACATATAATGAAACTCTATTGATATGTATATGTGTTACCGCAACGCATTTATTCCTACACATGAAAAAATTACAATGTTCCTACCATCACCCTCCCCTTATCACCTCTAACCTTACTGTTTTGACCACTAACACTCATCCTCACTCCCTCACTCCCTCACTCCTTCCTTTGCAATGCCTCCCTCACTCCCTCACTCCCTCCTTTGCAATGTCTCCCTCACTCCCTCACTCCCTCCTTTGCAATGTCTCCCTCACTCCCTCACTCCTTCCTTTGCAATGACTCCCTCACTCCCTCACTCCCTCCTTTGCAATGACTCCCTCACTCCCTCACTCCCTCCTTTGCAATGACTCCCTCACTCCCTCACTCCCTCCTTTGCAATGACTCCCTCACTCCCTCACTCCCTCCTTTGCAATGCCCCCCTCGCTCTGCTGTCTTCCACCGTTATAAACTACCTCTAGTCTGCTGAATCTGCTATATTTTCTGCTTGCATGCCTCATATCTGCCTTCATGCGAAATCCTGCAAGTAAGTAATTGACACACCTTCCTGTTCCTTGAAGCTATAACTCATATGCTCCTCCATCCTATGATAAATTGCTAGGATACGTGATGAACAGCCTCGTCCGTTCAGTCTTGCTTTCCACTCCTATCACGTGGTCGCCTTCAAGTGGAAAGCCTCAAACTAACCACTTTTGGATATCAAGTTGACGATACCTTTCTGAGATTTCCACCAGTTTTTACAATGTTTTTATTTTTATTGTAGTGTATTATTGACTTCTAAATATAGCTTTACTCTTCTCTTTGGTTGAATTTTGGTGATGTGTGGCTATTAATACGATGTGTTATGGCAACCAAAATAGAGTCTTTGGTTTACACTGTCAACCATAATCTCGGTGGCACTGTAACACGCCTTCTAACACCTTAATGGATGGCACTCATGATATTAGTGTTGCTTTCATGATCTTTTTTTTATTATTATATATATTTTTTAGCAGACCGCAAGCTGGCTTATATGTTGGACACCTGATAGAGTGGTGGTGGTGGTGGTGGTGGTGGTGGTGGTGGTGGTGGTGGTGGTGGTGGTGGTGGTGGTGGTGGTAGTGGTGTGTGGTATGAGTAGTATCAAACATTCAGTAGTAGTAGTAGTAGTAGTAGTAGTAGTAGTAGTAGTAGTAGTTGTAGTAGTAGTAGTAGTTGTTGCTGTTGTTTGCTGATAATAAAAATAACGACGATGACGACGATGATGATGATGATGATGATGATGATGATGATGATGATGATGATGATGATGATGATGATGATGATGATGATGATGATGATGATAGATAATTATAAATATCTCATATCTCAAAATCAAAAAAGTCCCCTAAGTACCTAAAGTGAATACGAATTTGATCATTATGCTAAGTGTGTGTGTGTGTGTGTGTGTGTGTGTGTGTGTGTGTGTGTGTGTGTGTGTGTGTGTGTGTGTGTGTGTGTGTGTGTGTGTGTGTGTGTGTGTGTGTATTGTCTTACAGTGACCTTAAGACTGGTGACTGAATCATCCAGGACTTACCTTACCCTTGTGTACACCTAACCTCCCACACACACACACACACACACACACACACACACACACACACACACACACACACACACACACACACACACACACACACACACACACACACATACACACACACGGCCCCCCTCCCATTACCTGAGCCATCCATCCTTCCTTCCTTCCTTCCTTCCTCCTTTCCTCCCTCCCTCCCTCCCTCCTTTCCTCCCTACCTCCCTTCCTCCCTTCCTTCCTTCCTTCCTTCCTTCATCAGCCTCACAGCCTCCTACAACCCTGAAACTTATCCGCCTCCCCCCAAAACAAATAATGCAATATAATACACAAGCAAGGTAATAGAATGTAGCACACGAGTGACAATACTAATATATTTCAGCACCACACAACCGTATTAGCAAAACAATAGTGCGTTTCAATATTGAATTCACACACGGCAATAAAGAGCAGGAATAATATACAAAAAAATTTAAGGATAAAGCATCCATCCATCCATCCATCCAGACTCATAACAAAACAGAACAGGTGTAACAGAACAGATACAACAGAACAACAGAACATCACACACAAACAAACACACACACACACACACACACACACACACACACACACACACACACACACACACACACACACACACACACATCCAAACAGACAAACATACACACACACTCCCGAAGAATACAACAAAAAAAGTTTGCTAAATTATAATGAAAAATATACTTCCGCCACATGCATATATACACGACTCATAACATACATAATTACCTTGCATAACACTTTCAACAAAATACAACAATGCGTCTCTCCCAAGTATTATGTATGGTGGTCAGTGGAACGTATTGCTACAACATATTATATCTATACATATCTACATACCCCCATAAAACATACAACCACGATCACAATACAACAGGTAAATGGACACACACACACACACACACACACACACACACACACACACACACTCACACACACACACACACACACACACACACACACACACACACACACACACACACACACACACACACATACACACATGACAAAAGGTGAATTGATGCCATCTGCGTAATAAGATTTGTAGCACGATAACCTGAGTGGACCAGTTGTTTGGTAGGCAATCTCTCTCTCTCTCTCTCTCTCTCTCTCTCTCTCTCTCTCTCTCTCTCTCTCTCTCTCTCTCTCTCTCTCTCTCTCTCTCTCTCTCTCTCTCTCTCTCTCTCTCTCTCTCTCTCTCTCTCTCTCTCTCTCTCTCTCCTCTCTCTCTCTCTCTTCTCTCTCTCTCTCTCTCTCTCTCTCTCTCTCTCTCTCTCTCTCTCTCTCTCTCTCTCTCTCTCTCTCTCTCTCTCTCTCTCTCTCTCTCTCTCTCTCTCTCTCTCTCTCTCTCTCTCTCTCTCTCTCTCTCTCTCTCTCTCTCTCTCTCTCTCTCTCTCTCTCTCTCTCTCTCTCTTTCTCTCTCTCACTAATTTGATTCCAACAATTACACCTCAGCTACCACCAGTGTATACATTTCAAGTGCTCCACCTCGGCACTACACCGTATAGTAATAGTAGTAATATAGTACAACATTTCCTTAAGTTAACTGAACCCACCTCACAGACGCAATGTTGTTATTATAAGAGAGATATCCCACTAAGAGAGCGTGTCTGCACCAATCTACACTTACGTTGTTAATTTAATAGTACAGGGAGACGGACCCCGCTAACTAACACCCTGGGAATGCTGAACGATGTTGTGATCTACAGAATGGTGTTGCGTGTTCTTTCTAACGGAACACTGAAACATCCCCACCATGAATCCAGTTTAATAAAGTCAAGAGTGACGTCACATCCCAGCGACAAGAGGCAACACTCTACTAGATCATAATTATTCATGCACTGTTAGATTATAAAGTTAATTCCTCGACATATCAAAGGCGTTTGGTTAGGTTAGGTTAAGTTAGGTTAGGTTAGGTTGCTTGAAATACAGGAGTGTCAGTAGATAGTCAACACACCGTACCAGTAAAGATATTAACATTTGGAGGTTGTAAGTCGGTCAAGGTAACTGAGTGACCTTTGGAATGTAATATACTATGAGATCAATACAAGGAAGTGAAACATGGTAAAGAGAAGTTTTATCATCACGCCGAAAGAAGGCAAAAATAAATGTAATTATATAGGTTTCGTATATTTCCTTATAATTTATAGATAGTTTTATTTACCAACAGATGCCAATGTGTGTTAGTTAAGCGTCACTTCTGTTCTCTAATAACGTAATGTAATAATTTTGTTGGTGGATGACTAATCGTTACAGTAACTACTTTATAATTACAACACACCTCAAAATGAGAACACTTAACTGAGTAAGGTATATAAGCATTAGAATAGAAAGCCTTACCTGACCGAACCATATGAAGCGTATTAGCATTTATTTACCTATATATATCGAGGCTTGACGGTAAGATACAAAGTGAAAACAGGACCTAAGGATGCTGTATCTTCATATATATTATAGTATGAACATTAAAACAAGTCGTAGCATCCTTACACTGTACTAACATTACACAAAGCTGCGTTGGTGTCACGCTTCATCATGAACTACGACAGAAAATGTTGGGTAATACCGTACACCATCAATCATTAATCTAATAACTCTGTCGGATAATGTTCTGGAAATATAGTGAGGGACGAGGAGCCGCAGTACTGTAATATAATGGACCATGGACCGGGCCACAAACTTAACCACCAAATCAGCCTCAATTTCCAAACTTGGCTACGTTAGTTGGCTCGCACCCAAGCCACCCACTCATCCATTGTGTTGTGGTGAGTTAGTGTTTAATGAAAACTACCAAAACACCGAGGTAAAGAAACACTGTGTTGAGCTAAACGTGGAACTCTTTTGTGCTAGGAATAATGTGTTGTGTTATGGTAGTATCTCACGCTCAAACAAATAAACACCTAACTTAACCTAACCTAACCCAACCAACACTTATGAGCATCGATTATTCGCTCTTCACCCTTATTTTTATATATATACACACACACACACACACACACACACACACACACACACACACACACACACACACACACACACACACACACACACACACACACACACATTTAGCCTGTAGTGATCACATGAATAAGAAATAACCATACAACTTAAACAACATAATCTACTTTAATTAAACATGAAAATAATACCTTTGATAACAGAAATGTAAAAAAAAAAACATTTATAAAGGAAAGTAAGTATATGCAGCATGGCGTTTGTAATGAGAGAGAGAGAGAGAGAGAGAGAGAGAGAGAGAGAGAGAGAGAGAGAGAGAGAGAGAGAGAGAGAGAGAGAGAGAGAGAGAGAGAGAGAGAGAGAGAGAGAGAGAGAGAGAGAGAGAAGAAAAAAGAATGATAATTGTAACGAAGTGTACAGTGTTGAAGTAATATTCTGAGAGAGGGGTAAAATTGAAGAAGAAAAAAAAGAGTAACGCCAACCTGTGTAACGACAAGGTAACGTAACAGTGGTAACTTTTTTCGTATTTCCTGAAACACGTAATTAACATCATTTCACACTGGACTACATTTATTTCCATGGCATTAATGTGGTTTTTTTTCCCTCTCTCTCTTTCTCTCTTTTTTTTATATCAAGCATTGTATTATATTCCATCATTTCAGTTCCTCCCTTTTCCCTTCCTCCCTGTGTACATCCACATTTCCTTCCTCTTTTTTCTCCCTCCCCCAAAAATGTTGCTCTACAGTCTAACCTTCCCATCTTCCGCCCCTCTGACCTTTCCCTCCAAGACAATGTAATTCTCCAGCAGCCTCAGCCTCAACCTCCCACACGTGTCTTTCCTTCCTCTCCCTCACCTCACATCTCTTCCCTTCCCTTCGTCCTCCTTTCTGCACCCCAAACTTTCCCAGCCATGCTAACTTGAGTCTGTCGTCTCCTTCGTCTCGTCTCCACCACCTGTCACTCCCTCTTTCCTTCTCCTCCTTTCTTCCTTCTCTCCCCCTTCTCTCTTCCTCCTCCTTCCTTTGAGTTCACCTTTTCATGTTGTCGATAATATTATAGCAGTTGATTTCTAACTTTCTCCTGAAATTTTATCTTTTAGTTTTATGTATGTAGTTTTAGATTCTACTTATGTTATTATATTCTTCTTCTTGTAAAGTGACATTTGATATGGGTAAAAAAAAATACGCTGGTTTAAATAGTGTGTGAAATGCTAAGAAGTATACATGTCTTATATATACATACATAGATAGACTAATAATATGCCTAATTATAGAAAAGGACAGGAAGTATAGTGTTATATAACGTATATTTCCTCTCTCTCAGACCACGCACCTCCCCCCCCCCCCACACACACAGACATACATATGCACCCTTTCACCCCAAGTAAGGACACAGCTCCTCTTGATGCTGCTGGGAAACAAGAAACCACCATAAAACAGATGGAAAATAAACACAGCACCAAGCAGCTTCTTCGATGGGAGTGAGTTCAATATTGTAGGTCATGAAACACGCCTCGACTCGACCAGGGCAGAGTCATAGGGTGTGTGTGGGTGTGTGTGTGTGTGTGTGTGTGTGTGTGTGTGTGTGTGTGTGTGTGTGTGTGTGTGTGTGTGTGTGTGTGTGTGTGTGTTGGTTTGATCTTATGAGAGAGCGTGATCGTGGTAGTAGTGGTGGTGGTGGTAGTGGTGGTGGTGGTGGTGGTGGTGGTGAACTTAGTTGGTGGTGATGCTGCAGCTGCCACCAACGACAGCTGCAAGAAAATTACATAAAAATAGTTTGAACATCTTCCACTTCAATATTCTTCTCTTTTGTTTAATATATATACATACGTACAGCAGCATCAGGAGACTTACACGAGTCTTTTTAAATCCCCAAACTAGCCTAAAGGAATTGTATACATGTTTTACTGCAATGATGGAAGGAAGACTGTGTGTAAGACGCCACTAATATCCTGCAAAACAAACAAACGAAATAAATACCTAATGAATAAATATATAAACATAATTAATAAAAAAAAAAAAATGTCAACACTAGAAGCAAAAAACAATCACTTCAAAAATCATAACAAACAATAATAATAACAATAATAATGATAACTAGGAATGAAACCAAAGCAATTAATCAAATAAAATAAATCAAATAAAATCTTCCCTCTTCTATTATGCAGGAAATTAAATCGCAACGTTCATGTAAGTTCAACCGATGTACAACGTGTCATAAGAAAGAAAAAAAAAAAAAAACAGACAGAGAACAAAAATAAATCTACAACACCTACGTACAATGACCAACTCGCATGTGGGTGTAAGTAAGTACCATTAACCTGACACTTACAATGAGGTGCCTTGACTTACTATGAGACACACCTGGCTGGGAGTGTTGAAGGGACGTGTTAGGTGATATTAACTGTCAATTCATATCAGTGACGGACGGCCACCCATCCACCCAGCCTGACTCGTGCCTCGCTGAGTGGGTGGGTAAAACATACTCAGTCTGGATTTGTTTACATCATACACTGAATAAAAAGGACACATCTCCGGTTATTTGAAAAGAAATCTATGTTGCTATTATCATTTCCAAAGAGCATCAGACACCCTTACTGTTTTTGAGACCCCGTGGAGAGAGAAGGGAATTTAACCTAACCTAACCTAACATAAGTTTCACTCATTGTCAGAGCCATGAATAATGTATAAATGTAATTCCATTTCACCAACTTTCAACTGGACAAGTCACACAAGGGTTTAATAGATCTTTTTTTTTTTTTCCCCGACAGCTCCAACTAAAGTAATTTTTTTTTCCCTCTGTTGTATTTTTTATTGGTTTATGTTCTAGTGTAATTGTATTATGTATCATCCTGACAGTTGTAAATTTTCAGCGTAATATTTCTTGTTTAATTGATAAAGCATTTTCTATATATATATATATTTTTTTTTTTTTCTTATTATAATATATGTTACTAGGTATTCCTATTCCTATTAAACACACACACACATACACACACACACACACACACACACACACACACACACACACACACACACACACACACACACACACACAATAAAGGACAAATCAATGTTTGTTTGTTTTGTTTTTTGTCCAGTTACATTTAAAAATTCTACCTTCGTTCTATTAACTAAACATCAACACATTTCTCACTCTTCTCTCTTCTCCAGAACTCCCGGCGTCTCCGTGCGGGAAAAATAAGGCTGAAGCAACTATAATTAAACACTTTTTTCTTGGAGCTCAATTACCATTATTTTTCCATTACTGGTATGACGTCTCTCTCTCTCTCTCTCTCTCTCTCTCTCTCTCTCTCTCTCTCTCTCTCTCTCTCTCTCTCTCTCTCTCTCTCTCTCTCTCTCTCTCTCTCTCTCTCTCTCTATCTATCTATCTATCTATCTATCTATCTATCTATCTATCTATCACTCTATCTATCTACCTATTTGTCTGCTATCAATTTGTATATCTATCTCTTTTAAAAATAACTTTGCCACATTTTGTTTTTTAATTTCTGTTTAGTATATTGAAGTTGGCATTTCCCTTTTTTACCGCTTTGTCCATTTGTCTTCCTCGTCACAGCTGTCAACATGTCTATTTTCATCCTCGTCTAATTATGAACTGGTGTCCTTTGATGAGACATATACGTAACCTTTCACAATATTTTAAAAACAGGCTCAAAATAGATGTAAGTAAGGATATTGTGGGGTTTTTTTGTTGTTTTTTTCTCTCTCACTCTTTTTCTTTTTCCTCGTTGAGTTTATTTTTATTTCCTTTAATGTTGATAATGCGGTTTGTTAAGAAACTAAATACATTGTCTAACTATTATTATTATCATTATTTTCATGGTAATGTAGGTGTTGCTGGGGGGGGGGGGGATTTTCTAGGTATAATCTTGTCTATAATGAATATTGTTTACGTGAAATTTTCTTGATAAAATTTCACCTAACAAAATTTTCCTTAAAAATCTACTTTTATCTCATACACATATAGCTAAATCTTCAATTAACATCATACACACACAAAAAAATATCAATCCTTATCACGTATGTCTACAAATTATCATACAAATACACACTCTTTTACTTTCATTCTTTATAGTACCAGTAAAGCACCAATCTTTACATTCACCACAATCTACTTTATTCATTTCCATTCCCGTTCTCGTGCATACAGTTTCCAGCTTTATATTTAGGATGTGTGGTTGGACTCTATACATTTGGTCCAGGTTAGCCCTTTGCTTTCTCTTTGCCGGTGGGGATGGTCAAAGGGACACTTGTTTGCTCTTCCCTAAACGGTCCGCCGAGTTGTGGTGTAAATTAAAGAGAGAGAGAAAGAGAGAGAGTTAGGAAGGAAAATTTTATCAATATGCTTTATAGGATTTTGTGTTTTTTGATCAATGGTTAAATGGTTGTTATTCATTTATCATTTATAGTTTTTTATTATGATTTGCTTTTGTCACTCATGTTATTGTTATTAGCATCTACATCGTCATTGTCACATCAGTGTTATAATGTTACGCAACCTAACCTAACCTAACTGCAACCTAACCTAATCTAAGCTTTCTGCAACCTTACCTAACTGCAACGTAACCTAACATAACCTAACATAACATTACTGCAACCTAACCTAATCTAACCTTTCTGCAACCTTACCTAACTGCAACGCAACCTAACATAACCTAACACAACATTACTGCAACTTAACCTAACCTAACTGCAACATTTCAACACTTTCAATGCCACACATATTAACACGTAAACACACACACAGAGAAAAACAGACCAACATATTGAGACAAACAGATAGTTAAGAGACAGCAGACAGGTATAAGCAGACACACACACACACACACACACACACACACACACACACACACACACACACACACACACACACACACACACACACACACACACACACACACACACACACACACACATAAACACACACAGACACAAACACACTTAAACATACATACACACATTGAAAAGCAATCACTAAAGTATTTGCGTCACAGTTATGATGTCGCAGCTAAATTAATTTCCAGGATGCTGCTGCCCACACACCTATAACGTCCTATAACTTACCACAAATGATGTCAAGGAACTGCACACCTTACCTATCTACCTCCCTACCTCCCTCCACCACCACACCTGTTGTAAGCCATAGGTATGATTTTTAACCACAGCGCCGCACAATGCAATAGGATACAACATAGTAGAAGGTGACTTTGTATGTGATTGATGTATAATTGAGGAATGAATTAATGATGATGACGATGATGATGATGATGATGATTGTTAGATTAATGTAGAAATAAGTGTGGATGATAAAGATGGATGGATGGATGGATGGATGGATGGATGGATGGATGGATGGATGGATGGAAGGAAGGACAAGATACTCACTCCATCAACCAGAAAAAAATATCTAACCATTCCTAATATAAATACAAATACTAATATTAAAGAATCACAGTTACTCGCTTGACAACAATTAGTCTCAAAATATTTCTTGGCGCAGCACAAAGCATGTCTGTGTCTCAATAACGATCCTTTGAGACACAGAGACAAAGCGGCCAGACATCATCCCTTCCTCCTGATGTAAAGACAGCGACCGACAACTCCTCCCGGTGAGAATAGTTTCCTCCATGTTGACAAGTGTGTGTGTGTGTGTGTGTGTGTGTGTGTGTGTGTGTGTGTGTGTGTGTGTGTGTGTGTGTGTGTGTGTGTGTGTGTGTGTGTGTGTGTGTGTGTGTGCGTGTCTGTGTGTGTGTGTGCGCGTGTGTGTGTGTGTGCATCTGTGTCTTGTCAGTCCGTCAGTTAATAAGTGAGAGAAGCTAAAAAAAGAAAAGAAAGAGAGAGAGAGAGAGAGAGAGAGAGAGAGAGAGAGAGAGAGAGAGAGAGAGAGAGAGAGAGAGAGAGAGAGAGAGAGAGAGAGAGAGAGAGAGAGAGAGAGAGAGAGAGAGAGAGATAAAGATAGAGAGCACAGTCAACACCACACCAAAAC
The DNA here is from genome assembly GCA_036785275.1 of Cancer borealis. Taxonomy (NCBI): domain Eukaryota; kingdom Metazoa; phylum Arthropoda; class Malacostraca; order Decapoda; family Cancridae; genus Cancer; species Cancer borealis. The sequence continues at coordinate 10,792 of JAXIVD010004501.1, read as the reverse complement.
ACTAAAATCACCACTCACCCTAATCTTTCCTTCGTTAACATAAGCCCTTTCATGTCTTAGGATTCACTCGATCAATTAATTCTGGTAACGTGTAAAATTAGACCCAAACATTTCTACCCTGTTACAGGTGCATATTGAATGGAGATTGTGTGGTGTGATTGAGCTGTAGGAGAGCGGACAGCGGTGTAGGGTGGTAAGAGTTCCCTTTGACTTCATGAATTAGTCTGTGAAGGTGTTTGTACAGTCTAGATAACACGGGGAAGTGAGACCGGGACGGGTATTTGCGTCATTGGTGAGAGATTCCAACGTGTAATAGAAAGAAGAGACGCGCTAGAAAGAACGCTGGAAGGGAAAATGATAAAAATAGAAATAGAAGAGAGGCATTAGAGAGGTCAAGGAAAGAAAGCTGGTAAGGTTAATTATAGAAAAAGAAAGAAGAGAGGTACGAAAGGATGAAGGAAAGAAAGATAGAAAGGAAAATTATTATAAAAGAAAAAAAAGGAGTGAAGGAAAGAAAGCTGGTAAGGTTAATTATATAAAAAAAAGAGGTATTAGAGGTGAAGGAAGGAAGGAAAGCTGGAAAAGGAAAATGATTAAAAAAGAAAGAAGAGGAGTGAAGGCAAGAAAGCTGAAAAGGAAAATTATTATAAATGAATGAGGAAAGGCATTAGAAGGGTGAAGGAAGGAAAACTGGAAAGGAAAAGGATAGTTTGTGCGATCATAATTAGTTATTTACTTATTTATTTCCTTTTCCTTTTCTATTATAGTACGTGCAGCAACAGATGAAGTTAATGTAATAATCAGCCGTATTACATTCCATCTCATCCTACCGTACATATCACCCATCTCGTTCCTTGCTTTGAAGAAAATACTACTTTTTCTAATACTAATAACTCCCGTATCATTAACCTTGTAACGCCAACCATTCCCGCCACACTATACTCGTACACATTCCTTGCATTAATTTCCTTTATCGTTCCTTCCCACACCGACCACAACCATTATTCTCCTCCTCCTCCTCCTCCTCCTCCTCCTCCTCCTCCTCCTCCTCCTCCTCCTCCTCCTCCTCCTCCTCCTCCTCCTTCTTCTTCTTCTTCTTCTTCTTCTCCTTCTCCTCCTCCTCCTCCTCCTCCTCCTCCTCCTCAGCCTCACTAGTGAATGCTTCAAATCCACTCATCTAGTCGATATTCCAAGCGTTTGACTCCCACAGCGAAGGTTAGGGTGACAACTCTCACTGTACAGAAATTTCTGATCGTGGTTCCATCTCTCCGCCACAAATATAAGTCACCCTCACACATCCTGCTCCTTCCCACACCACGTAAGGTTATATTTTGGACTCTAAACCCTCGTCATTACATAGTTTTTGCCTTTATTTTCATTACTTATTGTCGTTCTTTACTCCAGTTACTGTTTCCTCTTTTCTGCATATTATCTCTTCCTCATTTAGCGTGTTCCCTTATTATTATCCCTTATTATTGTCCTTACTCCACTATTTCCTCTCTGCTGCGGGTCATTCCTCAACTTAAGGACAGCTAACTCGTCTATACTAGTCTCTCCCCGTCAACACCTCACCTTACGTACTTGCAATACCTGAATAAGTAAGAACACTTTTTAACACTATTCAGAGTTCCAACCGGTGAGTAAATTACTTTCCCTATTGACTAAACTTTTCTTATTTCTGATGATTCTAGCCTGGAGTAATTAATATCTCAAGGTTCAAGTGTTTCCATCGTCACTACTAGATGGCAGCACCAGTAACACCTTACACACAGTCACTACCATTTCATCAGTCATTAATAGATCAGACGAGTGGAGTCAAAAACATCACCTCTATTAACTCCCGACTTAATTAACGGTGACGGAATATTCTTACGCTACATGTAAAGATGAGGCCTTGAGGAAGAAAATGTGGGTGAGTTTTTAGGACCTACAACAAAGCCTTCAGTGGTGGGTACGTTATGCTGTTCTGGTGGTCGCTGGATGGATGGATTGTTCTGACTGACTGACTGACTGACTGACTGACTGACTGACTGACTGACTGGCTGACTGATTGACTGACTGACTAGTGGAGAAACATTAATGGATCACATATTAAACTGCATTAATCCCATTACTGATCCTCGTTAAAGTTGCGATGATTAATGTATTCTATCCACATCTCGGGAAATACCTATAAATTACTAGGTTTTTGTTCTCTCCGAGCTACCATCGCAGAATTCTCTCTCTCTCGCTCTCGCTCTCTCTCTCTCTCTCTCTCTCTCTCTCTCTCTCTCTCTCTCTCTCTCTCTCTCTCTCTCTCTCTCTCTCTCTCTCTCTCTCTCTCTCTCTCTCTCTCTCTCTTTCCTCTCCCTTTATTCCATCTTAAGTAACCCATTACAGCCTTTCCTTCCTTATTAACTGCCAATTAACTCCTTTCCTCTCTTCCCTCAACAGCTCCCGGCCAATTCGCTTCCTGCCGCAGCTCTCCACCACTTCAAGCGCCACTTCAAGTCATCCTCCAAGTGAAAACATGACGTGGATTGAAGGCGTGAAGGAAGATAAACAGGTCACTCATAGTTGTGTTGAAAGTGATGCGACAATAATCTAACCTAACCTAATGCTAACCTACATTATTTTTTTTCTTCCCACGTAGATCCATTAAATTGTTGACAAATGAAGGACTATGAAGGAAATATTCAAGATAATGATAGTATTTCGTGTGGTATGAAATGTATTTATTATAAGGATTATTTCACGTTTTTTTTTTCGTTTTTTTTTTCTCTTTTATTTGTGTGTGTGTGTATGTGTGTGTGCGTGTGTGTATCGTCTTGGGCCAATCATTGTATTATACCATGACTCGCATCTAAACTCTCGTGTAGACTCTGGTTTACCTTAAGAAGAAGTTACACAATCTGTCTCGAGAGTTTTGTTAACTTATCCATCTCACTTCTGTTTACTCTTCCTCCTATTCGTCAATCTTTCTTCTTCTTTTTTTAATCTGAGGGAATCGTCATATTCTTTCTCCCTTACTTTTCCTTCCTGAGTCCTTGGCAGAATTCATGAGCAATACAATAAAATGACAATCAGTATATATGACACTCACACGACTGCATTGACTAATAGAAAGGCAATAGAGATTTGAGAAGGAAGAGCGGAAGTAGTATTGGTGAACATCACAGTCTACGTTTTCTACCTCGGTTATTAGAAACAATACGAGGGAAGACCATAAGAAATAAATCATGTTCACTTCGTATTTCATTATACACTCAATAAAAATCTTTAACACAATAATAAAATCTTCCTAGTATCTTTAGTCTTTCCACGGTGTAAATGTGTCTTTAAAAATCACATGCATAATGTTTGTTGGGGTCACCTGCCGCTACCTGTGATTAGCTATACATTCTGCAAACACCTGATTACACGCTATAATGATTGCGTGTGAGCTCTTCTGTTTCATCGATTCTCTCTCTCTCTCTCTCTCTCTCTCTCTCTCTCTCTCTCTCTCTCTCTCTCTCTGTCTCTCTGTCTCTCTGTCTCTCTCTCTCTCTCTCTCTCTCTCTCTCTCTCTCTCTCTCTCTCTCTCTCTCTCTCTCTCTCTCTCTCTTTCCATCCTTTCACAATCAAGGCTTGCAATTAACAAGACGAGAATAGAATATGTATAGAAAAAGAACATGATGTGTAGGTGTTCTCACTTGTTTCATGTTATTCAAGAACTTTTTCATCGTGTATGTAACTGTTTGTATTGAATATTAATAGAAAATACAGAACACTAGTTTCCATCTACGTGATTTTTGTATTCTAAACTAAGTCTGGATTTTAAACTTATGGACGATTTTGGAATATTCTGTAATGCACTTTTTTGTTTATGGTGAAGCATTTATTTTTTCATGCGTGTTTATGATAAATAACTAAATTATAAAAATAAAAAAAAATAAAGTATACGAGTATTTATCTGCTACATGAAAGAAAGAAAAAAACACATAACTACAAAATACAGAAAATTATTACTGTAGTTAATTCCTTCTTATAATACATGAAAAATTAAAATATAAATACAAAAAATAAGTTAAAAACCAACCTATATTTTTCTTAACCAAAACTAAAACATAAATTAAATAGTTAATATGAAGCTTTATTTCCACAAAAAAATACAAAAGAGAAAATAAAAACCCAAGAATCTATATTTATAGTTTAATTTCCCTTTTTTCCCTGCCTTTTAGTTTTAGTTTCCTTTTTTTCCCTGCCATATAATTTTGTTTCCCCTTTTTTTTCCCTGCCTATGCGTTGGTTTTCTCTATTTTCCTTCATCGCGTGAGACATAATTACTCTCTCACTTCGTTAACCTGACTCTCCATTCTGTTGACGTCCTCCCTTATTGGTGCATAATGACTTAATTATTTTGAGTCCACGGGGTTAATTCAAGCCATGACTGTTTGCTCGTGTGTGTGTGTGTGTGTGTGTGTGTGTGTGTGTGTGTGTGTGTGTGTGTGTGTGTGTGTGTGTGTGTGTGTGTGTGTGTGTGTGTGTGTGTGTGTGTGTATCTTCCCAATGCAGATCTTCACATAATTGAACACGGAATAAATAAATAGATATATAGATAAATAAATAAATAAATAAATAAATAAATAAAAGACCAGTTATTATCTCTAAAAAAAAAATTCTAATCATAACAAACATATAAAACTTGCCTTTCAAACAACCTCCATAATGTAGCTACTATTACGTCCACACACAAACAAATTCAAATCAATAAATGAAACAATAAAATAATAGCAAAATTAGATATAATACTACTTCTTCCACTAGTCACCAAAAACTCACATCCACCTTACAATTCACACACAGTTAGTTCATTGTATACAGTGACATACTCCTGACAGGTAGAGAGAGAGACAGAGGGGAGGGCAAGGGAGATAAGGGGAACAGCTGGCTTGTCTCCACTAGCTACTTGAAACGAGACAGAAGGGAGCGCTATGTCTAGGAGAATGTACAAAGTTGTCCACACACTGCTATACACAACAGCCTTCAAGAACACCATGAGAAAACTCGAGCCAGACTGACGTTCCTTGTGGGTAAAGTTTTCCCTATAAGTTGGGTTCAGGTGTGGACAGTTGGATTTCTGGGCACGGTGTTTTGGGGGATGTAAGGCGAGGTGAGGTGAGGTGAGGTGAGGTTTTAAGGTGAGTCTAAGGAAGGGAGGATGAGAGGAAAGGAGGAAAGGTGAGAGAGTGAGAGGAGTGTGTTTAAATCGCGTTTCTAACAAGCCATTATATTGAGGTTAATGATATAGTGTTTCACGTATTGTATAAATCGTATATCTTTTAACAAATATATCTATGTTGGTTAGATGGAGAATAGATTATTAATGAAACACACTCACTAAAATACAGATTCACTACAACAACAAGCAATTCAATTCAATCCCTTATCTAACTCAATACTTCCTGGGTTGTAGTTACTTACATACAAGGGGGAATGTCCTTGTTTAAGTGCATTTTGTCAAGCTATTTCTTTACATGTCCTTGGCCTTTACACGGGTCATGAATAAACAATTACTCTTTATACACAGAGGTCAGACACTGTCCCCTTAACTTTGACATTTCAATTACTACACTTAACCTAACCTCACGCTGACCCTAACATACTTTCTTTACCTTACTCACACTAACCCCCAAAATACTTATAATATTACCTCACTCCCTCTGACTCTAACATACTTACTTTACTTAACATACTTGACCCTAACATACTTATAATAATACTAATCCAAATGTATAAGACGATTGCTATAGGAATTGAAAGGAAGGAAGGGGAAGGAAGGAGATGGGAAGGGGAAGGAAAGAGAAAGGAAGGAGACGGAAGAGGAAGGAAGGAGAATGAAGGAAGGAGAAGGAAGGAGAGTGAAGGGAAATGAAGGGGAAGGATTAAGAAGGAAGTGGAAGGAAGAGGAAAGAAGGAAGAAGAAAGAAGGGAAAGGAATGAGGAAAGAACATAAATCAACGAAGAAAAACTATACTGCATAGGAATTACAAGGAAGGAGAAGGAAGGAGGAAGAAGAAGAAGGAAGGGGAAGAGAATGAGGGAAGAACATAAATTAACTAAGACGAGCAACACTGCACAAAGATCTATCACAGTAACGAGCTTTATAGTAAAAATCTTAAGTGAGAGGAAACATTTGGGTAGAAAGTGGAAATCAAGGGAAGAAGTGTTTCGAGAGTAGAATAGAAGGAAGGAAGGAAGGAAGGAAGGAAGGAAGGAAGGAAGGAAGGAAGGAAAGAAGGAAGGAAGGAAGGAAGGAAGGAAGGAAGGAAGGAAGGAGGATAGGAGGATAAGGGGAAGGAAAGACACAGGAAAAGGACTAAGGGATAGTGAAAAAAAAGGGAATGAGAGAGAGAAAAAAAATAAGTTTATATCTCTTTCGTTTCTTTTCTTTTCATTACTGTCATCTGTCATTTTCTTCTTTTTTTTTTCTTTGTATTATATATATTTTTTTCTCATTAGTGTTCTGTTTCGTGTTTTACATCTATCAACTTTCTCATATTTCATCCTTTTTCTTTGGCATTGCAGGTGGTGTTGGGATTACTTAAGTCATTTATAGTATTATTTGCTCTAATAATAATAATAATAATAATAATAATAATAATAATAATAATAATAATAATAATAATAATAATAATAATAGTACCACATTGTTACCAAAATTTGTATTCGTCTAAATGATTAATTAACCGAAACGAGATTATTAAAGAAGCCTAATTTGTGGTAATGATGTATGACCAACGCATTTTCAGCCTCATTAATACCTACACATCATCTTCATTTTACTAAGTAGTTTATAATCACTTACGTAACTGCAGGTCATTAACTTTAACTGCGACTTAATCAGAAACCACGTGAAAATTTAAACATTATCGGGTTAATCTACTACGTATTTGAAGGAAGAAAAAAAATCATGATAATATATAACACATTCAACTTCTCCTCTGTGTGTGTGTGTGTGTGTGTGTGTGTGTGTGTGTGTGTGTGTGTGTGTGTGTGTGTGTGTGTGTGTGTGTGTGTGTGTGTGTGTGTGTGTGTTTAAATTTTGGATAAAAATGAAATAATTTGGTTGAAGGACTTGTAGATCTAAGGAATACATTATTTAATAGCATTGTGCGATCACTAATTAATGAACGGTAGGATTGGGAGTCCTTCATATTTCAGTCTTTATTCATTTATTCATATACTTATCTATTTATATATTTATCTACGCATTTACATATCTATTTCTTTATTCTCCTCATTACATTTTCTTATGGAGTACTGGTGGTTCAATCAATTCATCTCTTATTCATTCTTATTGAAATTAGCTGACCTAGAATCCTTCCTAGTCAACTTTGAACTGACTCAAGGATGAAGGTCTTGGCGGGAAGGAGGTTTAAGGAAGGAAGGAAGGAAGCATAACAGTGTTCGGAAAGGTAAGAAAAGGAAAGGAAAGGAAAGGAAAGGAAAGGAAAGGTTTAGTGTTACAACGCAAAGTGATGAGTGAATTCATATCACGTTTTCTACCAAGCACGAGTAACTGTAATACTTTATAAATCCCTGTATCGCTAAGGCATAACTAACTACCATCAGTAACATACATCGATAACCTAAACACGTGTATGGAACGGAAGTTTTAGATGGTAGAGTCTTGCAAAACTACGACAAAAATAAGAATTATACATATAAAAAAAAAAGAGGTAAGAAAGAAATTCCTCGTGTACTGCTCTGAAATTAATTAATCAGAACTTTTTCACAGCGACTGGAAAAACCACTCTAGCGCACGTCTAATTAAGACTGGCAATTCATCTGTCAGGTTCCTTCACATTTATCACTTCAACCAGCGCTGGGTTGCCTATCAGTGCTACTCGAGCGTCGGATCTGCATCCAATCCATCCAATTAGCAAGCTACACCATGGATTTGATTTGCACTAGGTAGGGAAGACTGCTGCTGATGCTGATGATGATGATGATATTATTGTTCTCCCTCCCACGTTATTGGTACTGAGCCCGCTAAGACAAAGTGAAACCATTAGCCACACAACAGAGAACAGGAAGTAGGATATATACATTGCTACGTGGATGGATATTACACGTTTCCCTTTTAAGTATGATAATTTTTCGTCTATGTTATTTGTATAGAAGGGAATGTATTGTAGTTATTATATTAAGATGTATTCCAGATAATTTAGACTTAGGATGAATTGCAAGATGTTCCTTTTTATTTGTATCGATGCAGCCAGATGAGAGAGTAATGACCGGACTGACTCAACTCTCAACACTATAATTAATCACACCGATACCGCCTTCCTTCCTTACTTATCTATGTTAGTTTACCTCAGGCTTAGACTAGAAGAAATGAAGAAGAAGAAGAAGAAAAAGTTTATGTATAGCTTATTAAAGTCTTTTCTTAAGTTATGTTCATTTATATTTTCCAGCCCAAAATAAGTTATATTAAATTATTTATAGTTTAAGGTTTTCTAATTTTTGTTGATTTATACTTTCCTGATCAAAATAAATAAATAAAAAAGAAAGATTATATATAGCTTAAAGTCTTCTAAGTTTTGTTAATCTATACTTTCTGCTCAAAAAACAAATGGATTATGTATAGCTCAAAGTCTTCTAAGTTTGGTTCAATGATACTTTCCAGCTCAAAATTGAAAAAAAAAAAAAAAAAAAAAGGGTCTAGAATAAAAGAAATAGAAGAGAGTTGTCGCAAAAATATTCGTAAATGCCTGTCGGTTTTCAACACACTCAGTAAGATTTCCGGGAAAGCGGTGGTTCTTCCGACAAAAAATTGGACCCAAAGCTGTAAACTTCTCTTCTTAAGGCAAGTTGTGCAAAGATATCACCTCAGCACTTCAGACGAGAGAGAGAGAGAGAGAGAGAGAGAGAGAGAGAGAGAGAGAGAGAGAGAGAGAGAGAGAGAGAGAGAGAGAGAGAGAGAGAGAGAGAGAGAGAGAGAGAGAGAGAGAGAGAGAGAGAGAGAGAGAGAGAGAGAGAGAGAGAGAGAGAGAGAGAGAGAGAGAGAAGAAAAAAAATGAAAGAAAGAATGAAAGAATGAAAGAAAGATAGATAGATAAAATAGATAAAAAGAAAGAAAAAGAAAAAGTGAGCGAATAAAAAAGTTTCCACATTATACATACTTATAAAACTAATAAACCTAACAGGCTAATTTTCCCCCACCAAAACTTTATACATTTTGTTAGCTATCCAATATTTCATGTACATCATTAATGACACAAAAAATTACTATGAGGCAAAATACTATAGCTGCACAACCCTCATTTAACCCTCATCCTATACCTACTCTTGTAACACCTCATTATTAACCTCACCTCTACTCTACCTACCTCCTATTTTTACTACCACCACCACCACCACTATAACCTACCAACACTAATAACACACTCACCAAGCTACTATCAACAGACACCTCTCATTTATAAACTAACACCATCCTCTTTAACCCTTCACTAGTACTAATAACATCTCCCCTCCCCCACCCACACACACACACAAACATACACACACATACGTATACTAGCATATTTTTTTTACCAAGTACTTCCTCTCCCACCTCTATACAAATGTTTCATACCTCTAGTGTATATTTTAAACCCCTCGGCACCAGTAGTATTTACCTGTGCTTACCTGACCTAAATACAGCATCACCTGAATAATTACCTCTCTCCCTCCGACCACCCCCATCCCCACCCACGCCCACACACACACACACACACACACACACACACACACACACACACACACACACACACACACACACACAAACACACTCACGCACACACACACACACACACACAAACACACACACACACACACATGTATATACACCATCATCTACACCCTTACATTTCATTATTTACAGAGAAGGGAAACGTCGCATTTCAACTAGCTTAGTAGAATCCTGTGACCTTCCGTTTCTTTTCCTTCTACCAATGTTTTCTTTTATGCACCAGCTATTTAAAAGTGTACAGCATGCCGAGGGTGGATCCCGGCCTGGTGCTGCAACATACTTCTACTGTAACTTTATGCATGAGGTGAATGACGATCTGGGAAAGCAAACCCGGAACACAATTTTCATGCCTTCCTTCAAACATGTCTCCCGCAGCGATACTAGCCGAGAGATTATGAACATTACTTGACTCAATAAATGTTTAACCAAGACCTGCATTATTTTTATTACACATTAGCAAGCACTGTGCATGTGTTAAAGGCAGGAAATCCCTTTGCTGTGACCTAATCTAACCCCATTCCACCAAGTAGCACACACCATGCACGCACGCAAACACGCACACCGAGGGGAAATAATGATTGGACGAATGGGAAACGAGATTATGATCTGTTACGAAAAACATTAAGACATTCCAAAAATCAATCTACCACATAGTTATATATATTTTTTCCTTGGTGGCTAAAATGTGGCTATATACATATTTTTTCAGGTATAGTTTTCATGTAAGGACTGGAATATTTCACTGGACGATTTCAACATCCAGTAAATGGTTTAGAGATTCAAAGGGCTCCTGAGGGATTCTAAAGGGAGTGAGTGCGTGCGTGAATGCGTGCGTCAGTGAGTGAGTGAGTGAGTGAGTGAGTGAATGAGTGAGTGAGTGAATAAGTGAGTAAGTGAGTGAGTGTGAGTGAATGGAGTGAAAAGAATTGGGAAGCAGTTACTGTATTCAATTTTCGGTTTCTTACTCAGGACTGAATAGAATAAATGAACTGCAAAACTTCAACAGAAACTATAAAATAAAACAGAAAAAAAACA
>JAXIVD010004500.1:0-17500 GCA_036785275.1 Cancer borealis | reverse complement strand
GACCGTCGGGAAGGTTGACCCAGTAGCCGCCGTTCACGCCTCCGTGACCGTTGCCTTTTTCGCTCTGTCCGAAGTTGGTGACGCCAGCAGACACGCCGTAGTCATAAACGTAGGGGGTGGGCCTCTGTGGACACAGGGAAGAGAGTGAGGAAACACTACTGAGTACACTGTTACCATTGTTTACATACAGAAACAGGAATGTTAGCAGTTGTTGTGGTGTGCAGAACTTACACCGTAGCCGCCATATCCACCGCCATATCCGCCACCATGGCCGCCTCCGAAGACGACGCCACCATGACCGCCGCTATGTCCTCCCGGTGAGGCGAAGACGGCCGAGGCCACCACACACAAAAAGAACACCTGATAGAAAGGAAGGAAAAACATTAGGTCGTCATTGTTGAGTGACATTTGAATTCACTCCACCGAGACATAGGCTTTGCTTAGCCATCCTCCAAAGGCTGAGAGGCGCCACTCACTGGTCTCCACATGGTTGATGGTGCGTGGTGATGCTGCTCACTGACTTCCACTGCTCGTTGCAGATCTTTATACCCGCAGTGGAGGCTCTCTTGCGGCGCCAGCGTGACATGAGTTTTGTGAGTACGCTCTCTGGATGCATTCAGGAAGGCCTCCCACCTACCTCTGGAATGGCTGGATGACGGGGAGGGAGGTGTGACTAGTAGGATGGGATTCTTGTTAGTGGTTCATTACTGGTAAAGAGTTACGTTTAAATAATACTAACTATGGCAGAGAGAACCCGTGTTCCCTTAGTGAGTGTGCCGAACACACACACACACACACACACACACACACACACACACACACACACACACACACACACACACACACACACACACACACACACACACACACACACACACACACCCACCCACCCACCCACCCACCCACCCACCCACCCACGCACGCACGCACGCACGCACGCACGCACGCACGCACGCACGCACGCACGCACGCAGAGAATGAATGTAGATTCAGGGAAGGGAAGCGTGTAATCGAATGGTTTCATACACTCCATCTAACTATGTAATGTATGGCTCCAGACTCCTCTTGTTGCACAGTTTTTGTGAGGCAGTGTGGTGGGACTACATCACCTGTGCTTCAGCTTTTCTAAAAGTACAGTATTGAAGAAAAAATTAGATTATTCGGGAGAGATTCACGTGAAACTCCATTTAATGATGAAAAGATATGCATATGAAAATTGAAATACGGGAAGATCTCATACAGCAATTTAATTATATTTACATCTATTACTCGTTTAACTCAAACATTTTCGTTTCCCACGTTCCCCATATTATAATGTAACGATGTTCCTAGAGCTCAGCAAAATATATCACGTCCTTTGGTAAATAAATACAAACATAAGATGCAGCTATATCTATATAGTTGTTAATATCTATTTCCGTCGCTCACTCATACTGGGAGAGAAGTGTCCCTGCATAGTACTTGCTTTTATGGAGAAGGCTGGTCTTCTCTGAAAAGTATGAAATATTTTTTTCAATAAATTATTATTTTGATTTTCATTTTCTTTAAATCTTTAAAGTTATTTCATTTGAAATATTTGAAAAAAAATAATCGGCAATATGTGTGTTACGCCGTTTGACCACGTGGTTGCGGGGCCTAACAACCAATCAATCAATCAATTAAACATCATTACCCCTATAGCAATTGTTTATTTGGTAGAGTATCATTCGCGCCGCAACAACCACTTTGATATGGAAGCAAGGAATAGGATTCACTTATCAAAACATCCATCAGTATTTTAGTAAAAGGATCAAGATTCTAGTAAACATCTTTAACAATAAAAGTTATTTTGAATATTTTTTAGTGAAAAGAAACTGATCAACTAGTCGTCAGGGTTGAGGTGCCGCTGTGATGGTAGTGGTGATGGCGGGACTGATAGTTTGGTGATGAGGTTGTCGTAAAGAGATACGAAAGAGGTACTAACTGTGGCACTGTGTTCACTTAGTGAGTGTACTGAACGCGCGCGCGCACACACACACACACACACACACACACACACACACACACACACACACACACACACACACACACACACACACACACACACACACACACACACACACACACACACACACACACACACATACACACTTTCTGAGGCATCGATATCCTCGTTCCTCGTTACTATATTATTGCTAAATACTCTTGTCTTGTCGTTATTAACTCAATAGTGTGCGTGTGGCCATTACAATTTCATATTGTAGAAATTTTTTGATTGTATTAATATAATCCCGGAAAACATAACAACATAACTGGTTACAGATTACTCATGCGTAAATTTGTGTTGTGAAAAAACGCAGTAAGCATCCCATCCACAGCTGTTGTTTTTTTTTTTTTTTATTGTTATTGGTATTATTTTTTTCAGGAAAAAATACATTTTTTTTCTTTCACTTCCTGACCCAATATGAATTCAATTGCTTCCTTCTCTTGCTTCATAACTTAACTAAAAAAAATGTTGGACAAGAAAAACCACAAACACGACGTCCACCATCAGAACAGCGGTGCGTGTCCTCCCTGAGTCACTGTCTCATTCCCTACACATCTACGTACTGTGTGTTTTCATTGCACATCAAACTACTAATAAACACTATACGTAGCTGCCTCAAAAACATATTCAAGTCGAAGTAGTGCTTGCTTTATAACCACCGGCTCCCGTTCTACTTCTCTTCCTTCCTTCCATCCTTCCTGCAATTAGAGGTTATGGGTCTCTTTCTACACCATAACCGTACCAGCCGCCACCCCGCCTTGTAGAGCTCCTCAGTAACCTCCATAGCGCCGCCACTGTGTTCTTAGTGACGTGATTTTCCTTCCGTGCATCAACAACTTACTATTTGCCTCCAACTTATTTGTCACGCTTCGCACTAAACCGTGACAACAGTGTTAGAGTGGTAGTAGTAATAGTATTAGTATATTATTAGTATAAGTATTAGTATTAGTATTAGTATTAGTAGTGGTAGTAGTAGTAGTAGTGGTAGTAGTAGTAGTAGTAGTAGTAGTAGTAGTAGTAGTAGTAGTAGTAGTAGTAGTAGTAGTAGTAGTAATAGTCATAGTAGTAGTAATAATAGTCATAGTAGTAGTAGTAGTAGTAGTAGAAATAGTAGTAGTAGTAAAAGTAGTAGTAGAATAACTAGTATTAATTCTAGTAATAGTAGTAATGGTTGTTACAGTTGTTTCATCTTATAGTGGGTTTTTTTTATGTTCTTACTACTTTGATGCCATTGTGGTGTTGTAATATTCAGTGTGTGGTCAAATGTTTCAGACCGTCACTTTTTCCTCATCCTTGGGTTTCCAGTCACTGTAGACAATTTTAAAGTTGCCAATCACTCACTCTCCGAACCATGCATTCTTCTGTCTCATTTTTTGTACGTTATATTTTCAATACCTATTGTTCTCGGCCTTGTGTCTGTAGTGATCCACGTGCAACTTATTTATGTGTCGTGGCTCCAGCGATCGTCGTGGCACGCCCTCGTGGTGGAATTTGGTGGTGATCTCGAAAATGAGGGGAAGGTGATGGTGTTGCTTTACTTTTTTTTTCTTATCATTAAGTTATTAAGTAACCCGAACCGTCATGAACTCATTATTTGCTTCCAGACTTGGGTCACCGAGTTGAGTGTTGAGTCATAAAGTACTGTCGCATGAATAAATTTATGGCGAAAATATGTCAGCACTGGCTTATATGTGCTCGCATCTTCCTGTACTGACGGGATGAAGAGGTTTAGGTGTCTACCTGTGAATTTACCATTTTGATTCAAGAATCAAGGACTGACGACACTGTCACAGCATACACAGTCCATCCTCCCCTTTTTTATTAGTCACAGGCTCAAACCTAGAAACATAATTATGAAGTACCAATGACAAAGGATGAAAGCAGTAGAAAGTGCAGCCAAACACTATGTCTCATATTTGATTATTACCATTTTTTTAAATGTGTATGTTGATGTTAACTACATGCTAAACTTTTTAGGGTAGAAGTTACTACACAATAAAAACAACTTGATGATACAAATGAAAATGACACGTGCAGCAGCACATAAAGGTTGTTAGGAATGAATTACCACACCTGACGTTATCCACAAATGAATTTGCTAAAAGAGATGCGCTACGCCATGTAGAGACACTCATCTTTCCTATAAGTACCAGTTGTAGGAAAAAAACAGTAAATATCCTTCATATCAGTTATTTATTATGTGCATGTCATTTACAAAGAGGATCCCATCATTTCTATGGTGTCAAGTCTCAATGGTGGCCGTAACCGTAGCCTGCAGGATAGTGGGCCTTGCCTGAGTAGGTCACCACTGGGTGGTAGCCACCGTAGTCAGCCCTGTAGGATACCTTCTGCACACGACCTTCGGAAAGGTTGACCCAGTAGCCGCCGTTCACGCCTCCGTGGCCGTTGCCTTTTTCGCTCTGGCCGAAGTTAGTGTAGCCAGCAGAGACGCCGTAGTCGTAAGCGTAGGGAGTGGGCCTCTGTAGACACAAGGACAGAGTGAGGGAAAGCTGAACCATGTGTTTCAAACTGCCACCAATGTTTGCATATAGGAAAAGTAACTATTACTTACAGCGTAGCCATATCCACCGCCGTATCTACCGCCATATCAACCACCGCCGTGTCCTCCGCCTCCGTGTCCACCGCCGCCATGTCCGCCACCATGGCCGCAGCCGTGGCAGCCGGCACCGAAAAAGGTGGCACCGAATCCGCCACCACCACCTCTTGGGAGGGCAAGGGCAGCCGAGGCCAGAAGACACACTGCAAACACCTGCAGGGTAAGAAAGGGAAGAACAGCAGATTAAGACAAGAGGCACCAGTGGGCAGTAAGCAGTGTGTACATTTTGCCTGAACTTTGCGTGTACACCGTGGCACAGTGACCCAAGGGTAGTGTGGCGGGGTTTGGCACTCACGGGTCTGATCATGGCTGGAGGTGTTGCGTCGGAGAGCGGGTCTGCACTGTCTTCTGCTGGGTCCAACCACACTTTATAGCTCCGAGCTGTTCCACGCCGCGCCCCCTAA
The DNA here is from genome assembly GCA_036785275.1 of Cancer borealis. NCBI lineage: Eukaryota > Metazoa > Arthropoda > Malacostraca > Decapoda > Cancridae > Cancer > Cancer borealis. The sequence goes on along the minus strand of JAXIVD010004500.1, from coordinate 12,453 downwards.
GGCTCAGTCATGACCAGCAGATTTCCCTGACCTGAGAAGAGCTCTCGTGGTGTTCATTTTTTTACGATCTTTCTTGTATTTTGTACTCGAATATATTGATTACTTACTCTCTACAGCTTGTATTGTTGCACGTTGCCAAATCTAGCATGTTAACCTTCCTCCTTACACTCTTTCACTGAACAAGATGTACACGTAACACATAAACCAGGTAGATGTTAAAAACTTACTTTATGAAGAAGAACGGACAGATAAAGTGTAATCGCAATCCGGAAATCGTAACAAGATTATCAATTTAATTTCCTCAGAGTCACTCTGTCTGCAAGAAAGCTAATTATTATTATTATTCTAACTATGGCGTGTCTGACGTAACTGTAAGAGATTACTTAGGAATTGAACTCACACACGCAGACAAACGCCAACACGATCAATTATGAGGAGAGAGACAGTAAATATTCTTCGTATTTATTATGTGCCTGTCATTTACACGGAGAACCCCATCATTTCTATGGTGTTATACGGAGGTTTGTGATCTTATTTGTGTCCGTAACCGTAGCCTGCAGGGTAGTGGGCCTTGCCTGCGTAGGTCACCACTGGGTGGTAACCGCTGCCATCAGCCCAGTAGGACACTTTCTGCACACGACCGTCGGGAAGGTTGACCCAGTAGCCGCCGTTCACGCCTCCGTGGCCGTTGCCTTTTTCGCTCTGGCCGAAGTTAGTGTAGCCAGCAGAGACGCCGTAGTCGTAAGCGTAGGGAGTGGGCCTCTGTGGACACAAGGATAGAGTGTGGAAAAGCTGAACCATGTGTTTCTAACTGCCACCAATGTTTGCATATAGGAAAAGTAACTATTACTTACAGCGTAGCCATATCCACCGCCGTATCCACCACCGCCGTGTCCTCCGCCTCCGTGTCCACCGCCGCCATGTCCGCCACCATGGCCGCCGCCGTGGCCGCCGGCACCGAAAAAGGTGGCTCCGTGTCCGCCACCACCACCCAAGTTGATTCCACCGTGTCCGCCTCCATGTCCTCCTGGGAGGGCAAGGGCGGCCGAGGCCAGAAGACACACTGCAAACACCTGCAGGGTAAGAAAGGGAAGAACAGCAGATTAAGACAAGAGGCACCAGTGGGCAGTAAGCAGTGTGTACATTTTGCCTGAACTTTGCGTGTACACCGTGGCACAGTGAGCCAAGGGTAGTGCGGCGGGGTTTGGCACTCACGGGTCTGATCATGGCTAGAGGTGTTGCGTCGGAGAGCGAGTCTGCACTGTCTTCTGCTGGGTCCAACCACACTTTATAGCTCCGAGCTGCTCCACGCCGCGCCCCCTAAGGCTCAGTCATGACCAGCAGATTTACCTGACCTGAGAAGAGCTCTCGTGGTGTTCATTTTTTTACGATATTTCTTGTATTTTGTACTCGAATACATTGATTACTTACTCTCTACAGCTTGTATTGTTGCACGTTGCCAAATCTGAGGAAAAAGTTTTTATTGAACCATCTCTTCTAGCATGTTAACCTTCCTCCTTACACTCTTTCACTGAACAAGATGTACACGTAACGCATAAACCAGGTAGATGTTAAACACTCACTCTATGAACAGCAAGTAAAAGATGAGATGATGATAACCACTTCAAGCTCAGCTATTAGCAAGGATTTATACAAAGTTTAATAGGTAATAGTTGATGCTAAATAACACCGAATATAATCGTTCCAACGATGTATGTTACGAACTGGTTGGCTGTTTACCAAAAATCACGGATGTCTTCATTCAAAACCTCTCATGACTATGACTAAAAGCTTACATCTTGGAACTACATCAAGGATATTATAACTCATGATCTGATGGTCCAAAAATTCAGTCTTGCATAGATGCCATTTAGCAGGAGAGATAACGTTTCCTTATAACACAAGCACAAAACCGATGATAAGGTTCTTTATTCCGTTATTAATCCATATTCATATCCTCGCCCGCTATATACCCGAAAAGGTAGCAGAAAGCCAGCCAGGAAAGGTAATATTAAGAAGTTATATGTAGTCATCTCAAGAGTTTTCATTACACATTTCTACTTACTGATCCATTTGATTGAAGACATAAAGCAAATGTTTCTTTTTCCTGGATATATTAATATTAAACAAAAATATTTCTTTATTAACTAGAAAATTAAGATAATGGAATACTAAGATAAGGTTATAATCATTAAACCTAAAAGTAATAATACAACTAGACATAAGTTTTCTGTTTTCCTTTGATATAAAGTCTTGAGTTGCATCAAGACTGGTTCTGAAAGTACAAGCTTCGAATTATTAGTCTTTAAGCATCATGATGTAAACATCCTGGAGGGAACATGCGCCGTGTAGGTGGTACAGGCAGTGTTCTGTAAAGAAGTAATGCTTTGCCAGCTTTCTGTTTGTTATTAAGTGAAGTAAAAGGTCACCGTTACACTTTGTACACCTGTCACTCCATCCATCTCCTTACCTGACCTGACGGTGTTGCCGACCGTTTGATAATGTTCAATTAATGCAAAACTTCACATACTAATTTAGTGTTCCGAACCCATGATTTGCTGGCCACAGGAGTTCAGTAACAATATGATGGGTTTATTTTATATAGTTGACAACACTTTGATTGCAGAGAACTCTCATGTTTTCGTTTCTTGTAAGGAAACCAAAATAAAATGTATGGCTCCAAGTTGATATACAATATTCTCAGATAAAAAGAAATAATTGACAGCCTTCTTTCACTTTACTTTTTTGTTACTGCAACCTGTTGTAACTTTGTATAGCACGCTATCGCCTCGTCTCCTGAAGGGTTGCAGTCAGGTTTATAGGTTGGGTCACTCGTAGGAAAAGAAACACAAAGGCTTTGTAGCATAGACAACAGAGGTAACGGTGATGTGCAAGCAGTCCAGCGTGTGATTAACGGCCGTTGAGGGACTCACCCGCGTCACAACATTACTCTACCGAGTCACTTGTAGGTCGTGACTGGGAACAGTAGAAAAGAGTTCTTGGCGTTGCAGTGATTTGTGAGAGTTTCTTGATCGATTTTCGTTTGTGTAAATAATTAATTTTCGTGGCAATAAAACTTTAATTTTAATTGATTTACAAGATAATTCTCACTGAATATTGTGTTTTGTGGCTAGGAGTGACCTGCACACCCTTTTTTTTGTCATCCAATGAAAACAATGAGAAGAATGTCACAGACACATTCAGTCGTACAAATGTATGGCAATGCAGTGATGATGGTGAGGAGGCACAGAAAACTGGAGACAGGATGGACAGAATTTAATTATTTAATCTTTTTAGTCCTACACTTTCCTCATCAATGTTTATAGTTTATTAAAGTTATCAATGACAAAAATTATTGAAGTGGTCAATGGGTGAGGTAAAGTTGGAATGGATACTTCACTGAGAAAAGGAGGAAAAACTTGAGGCAGCACCAGGCAGTACGAGTAAAAACATTGTACATAATCTTCGCCAGCTACGTAACAATCACAATTCCGCGGATTAACCGAACTAAATACACGTCACAACGGAACACAAAGGAAGTTCAAACAGCAGCATACCTGTCACCATTTACGACGCTGTTTGAAACAAATTACACTATGAAAATCTGAAGTGAAAGGCATAAGACAGTACAGGTGAAGGCTCCTCACCACCCACCACTCCCTCCAGCAAGATGAAGAAGAACGGACAGATAAAGTGTAATCGCAATCCGGAAATCGTAACAAGATTATCAATTTAATTTCCTCAGAGTCACTCTGTCTGCAAGAAAGCTAATTATTATTATTATTCTAACTATGGCGTGTCTGACGTAACTGTAAGAGATTACTTAGGAATTGAACTCACACACGCAGACAAACGCCAACACGATCAATTATGAGGAGAGAGACAGTAAATATTCTTCGTATTTATTATGTGCCTGTCATTTACACGGAGAACCCCATCATTTTTATGGTGTTATACGGTGGTTTGTGATCTTATTTGTGTCCGTAACCGTAGCCTGCAGGGTAGTGGGCCTTGCCTGCGTAGGTCACCACTGGGTGGTAACCGCTGCCATCAGCCCAGTAGGACACTTTCTGCACACGACCGTCGGGAAGGTTGACCCAGTAGCCGCCGTTCACGCCTCCGTGGCCGTTGCCTTTTTCGCTCTGGCCGAAGTTAGTGTAGCCAGCAGAGACGCCGTAGTTGTAAGCGTAGGGAGTGGGCCTCTGTGGACACAAGGATAGAGTGTGGAAAAGCTGAACCATGTGTTTCTAACTTCCACCAATGTTTGCATATAGGAAAAGTAACTATTACTTACAGCGTAGCCATATCCACCGCCGTATCCACCACCGCCGTGTCCTCCGCCTCCGTGTCCACCGCCGCCATGTCCGCCACCATGGCCGCCGCCGTGGCCGCCGGCACCGAAAAAGGTGGCTCCGTGTCCGCCACCACCACCCAAGTTGATTCCACCGTGTCCGCCTCCATGTCCTCCTGGGAGGGCAAGGGCGGCCGAGGCCAGAAGACACACTGCAAACACCTGCAGGGTAAGAAAGGGAAGAACAGCAGATTAAGACAAGAGGCACCAGTGGGCAGTAAGCAGTGTGTACATTTTGCCTGAACTTTGCGTGTACACCGTGGCACAGTGAGCCAAGGGTAGTGCGGCGGGGTTTGGCACTCACGGGTCTGATCATGGCTAGAGGTGTTGCGTCGGAGAGCGAGTCTGCACTGTCTTCTGCTGGGTCCAACCACACTTTATAGCTCCGAGCTGCTCCACGCCGCGCCCCCTAAGGCTCAGTCATGACCAGCAGATTTACCTGACCTGAGAAGAGCTCTCGTGGTGTTCATTTTTTTACGATATTTCTTGTATTTTGTACTCGAATACATTGATTACTTACTCTCTACAGCTTGTATTGTTGCACGTTGCCAAATCTGAGGAAAAAGTTTTTATTGAACCATCTCTTCTAGCATGTTAACCTTCCTCCTTACACTCTTTCACTGAACAAGATGTACACGTAACGCATAAACCAGGTAGATGTTAAACACTCACTCTATGAACAGCAAGTAAAAGATGAGATGATGATAACCACTTCAAGCTCAGCTATTAGCAAGGATTTATACAAAGTTTAATAGGTAATAGTTGATGCTAAATAACACCGAATATAATCGTTCCAACGATGTATGTTACGAACTGGTTGGCTGTTTACCAAAAATCACGGATGTCTTCATTCAAAACCTCTCATGACTATGACTAAAAGCTTACATCTTGGAACTACATCAAGGATATAACTCATGATCTGATGGTCCAAAATTTCAGTCTTGCATAGATGCCATTTAGCAGGAGAGATAACGTTTCCTTATAACACAAGCACAAAACCGATGATAAGGTTCTTTATTCCGTTATTAATCCATATTCATATCCTCGCCCGCTATATACCCGAAAAGGTAGCAGAAAGCCAGCCAGGAAAGGTAATATTAAGAAGTTATATGTAGTCATCTCAAGAGTTTTCATTACACATTTCTACTTACTGATCCATTTGATTGAAGACATAAAGCAAATGTTTCTTTTCCTGGATATATTAATATTAAACAAAAATATTTCTTTATTAACTAGAAAATTAAGATAATGGAATACTAAGATAAGGTTATAATCATTAAACCTAAAAGTAATAATACAACTAGACATAAGTTTTCTGTTTTCCTTTGATATAAAGTCTTGAGTTGCATCAAGACTGGTTCTGAAAGTACAAGCTTCGAATTATTAGTCTTTAAGCATCATGATGTAAACATCCTGGAGGGAACATGCGCCGTGTAGGTGGTACAGGCAGTGTTCTGTAAAGAAGTAATGCTTTGCCAGTTTTCTGTTTGTTATTAAGTGAAGTAAAAGGTCACCGTTACACTTTGTACACCTGTCACTCCATCCATCTCCTTACCTGACCTGACGGTGTTGCCGACCGTTTGATAATGTTCAATTAATGCAAAACTTCACATACTAATTTAGTGTTCCGAACCCATGATTTGCTGGCCACAGGAGTTCAGTAACAATATGATGGGTTTATTTTATATAGTTGACAACACTTTGATTGCAGAGAACTCTCATGTTTTCGTTTCTTGTAAGGAAACCAAAATAAAATGTATGGCTCCAAGTTGATATACAATATTCTCAGATAAAAAGAAATAATTGACAGCCTTCTTTCACTTTACTTTTTTGTTACTGCAACCTGTTGTAACTTTGTATAGCACGCTATCGCCTCGTCTCCTGAAGGGTTGCAGTCAGGTTTATAGGTTGGGTCACTCGTAGGAAAAGAAACACAAAGGCTTTGTAGCATAGACAACAGAGGTAACGGTGATGTGCAAGCAGTCCAGCGTGTGATTAACGGCCGTTGAGGGACTCACCCGCGTCACAACATTACTCTACCGAGTCACTTGTAGGTCGTGACTGGGAACAGTAGAAAAGAGTTCTTGGCGTTGCAGTGATTTGTGAGAGTTTCTTGATCGATTTTCGTTTGTGTAAATAATTAATTTTCGTGGCAATAAAACTTTAATTTTAATTGATTTACAAGATAATTCTCACTGAATATTGTGTTTTGTGGCTAGGAGTGACCTGCACACCCTTTTTTTTGTCATCCAATGAAAACAATGAGAAGAATGTCACAGACACATTCAGTCGTACAAATGTATGGCAATGCAGTGATGATGGTGAGGAGGCACAGAAAACTGGAGACAGGATGGACAGAATTTAATTATTTAATCTTTTTAGTCCTACACTTTCCTCATCAATGTTTATAGTTTATTAAAGTTATCAATGACAAAAATTATTGAAGTGGTCAATGGGTGAGGTAAAGTTGGAATGGATACTTCACTGAGAAAAGGAGGAAAAACTTGAGGCAGCACCAGGCAGTACGAGTAAAAACATTGTACATAATCTTCGCCAGCTACGTAACAATCACAATTCCGCGGATTAACCGAACTAAATACACGTCACAACGGAACACAAAGGAAGTTCAAACAGCAGCATACCTGTCACCATTTACGACGCTGTTTGAAACAAATTACACTATGAAAATATGAAGTGAAAGGCATAAGACAGTACAGGTGAAGGCTCCTCACCACCCACCACTCCCTCCAGCAAGATGAAGAAGAACGGACAGATAAAGTGTAATCGCAATCCGGAAATCGTAACAAGATTATCAATTTAATTTCCTCAGAGTCACTCTGTCTGCAAGAAAGCTAATTATTATTATTATTCTAACTATGGCGTGTCTGACGTAACTGTAAGAGATTACTTAGGAATTGAACTCACACACGCAGACAAACGCCAACACGATCAATTATGAGGAGAGAGACAGTAAATATTCTTCGTATTTATTATGTGCCTGTCATTTACACGGAGAACCCCATCATTTTTATGGTGTTATACGGTGGTTTGTGATCTTATTTGTGTCCGTAACCGTAGCCTGCAGGGTAGTGGGCCTTGCCTGCGTAGGTCACCACTGGGTGGTAACCGCTGCCATCAGCCCAGTAGGACACTTTCTGCACACGACCGTCGGGAAGGTTGACCCAGTAGCCGCCGTTCACGCCTCCGTGGCCGTTGCCTTTTTCGCTCTGGCCGAAGTTAGTGTAGCCAGCAGAGACGCCGTAGTCGTAAGCGTAGGGAGTGGGCCTCTGTGGACACAAGGATAGAGTGTGGAAAAGCTGAACCATGTGTTTCTAACTGCCACCAATGTTTGCATATAGGAAAAGTAACTATTACTTACAGCGTAGCCATATCCACCGCCGTATCCACCACCGCCGTGTCCTCCGCCTCCGTGTCCACCGCCGCCATGTCCGCCACCATGGCCGCCGCCGTGGCCGCCGGCACCGAAAAAGGTGGCTCCGTGTCCGCCACCACCACCCAAGTTGATTCCACCGTGTCCGCCTCCATGTCCTCCTGGGAGGGCAAGGGCGGCCGAGGCCAGAAGACACACTGCAAACACCTGCAGGGTAAGAAAGGGAAGAACAGCAGATTAAGACAAGAGGCACCAGTGGGCAGTAAGCAGTGTGTACATTTTGCCTAAACTTTGCGTGTACACCGTGGCACAGTGAGCCAAGGGTAGTGCGGCGGGGTTTGGCACTCACGGGTCTGATCATGGCTAGAGGTGTTGCGTCGGAGAGCGAGTCTGCACTGTCTTCTGCTGGGTCCAACCACACTTTATAGCTCCGAGCTGCTCCACGCCGCGCCCCCTAAGGCTCAGTCATGACCAGCAGATTTCCCTGACCTGAGAAGAGCTCTCGTGGTGTTCATTTTTTTACGATATTTCTTGTATTTTGTACTCGAATACATTGATTACTTACTCTCTACAGCTTGTATTGTTGCACGTTGCCAAATATGAGGAAAAGTTTTTATTGAACCATCTCTTCTAGCATGTTAACCTTCCTCCTTACACTCTTTCACTGAACAAGATGTACACGTAACGCATAAACCAGGTAGATGTTAAACACTCACTCTATGAACAGCAAGTAAAAGATGAGATGATGGTAACCACTTCAAGCTCAGCTATTAGCAAGGATTTATACAAAGTTTAATAGGTAATAGTTGATGCTAAATAACACCGAATATAATCGTTCCAACGATGTATGTTACGAACTGGTTGGCTGTTTACCAAAAATCACGGATGTCTTCATTCAAAACCTCTCATGACTATGACTAAAAGCTTACATCTTGGAACTACATCAAGGATATTATAACTCATGATCTGATGGTCCAAAATTTCAGTCTTGCATAGATGCCATTTAGCAGGAGAGATAACGTTTCCTTATAACACAAGCACAAAACCGATGATAAGGTTCTTTATTCCGTTATTAATCCATATTCATATCCTCGCCCGCTATATACCCGAAAAGGTAGCAGAAAGCCAGCCAGGAAAGGTAATATTAAGAAGTTATATGTAGTCATCTCAAGAGTTTTCATTACACATTTCTACTTACTGATCCATTTGATTGAAGACATAAAGCAAATGTTTCTTTTCCTGGATATATTAATATTAAACAAAAATATTTCTTTATTAACTAGAAAATTAAGATAATGGAATACTAAGATAAGGTTATAATCATTAAACCTAAAAGTAATAATACAACTAGACATAAGTTTTCTGTTTTCCTTTGATATAAAGTCTTGAGTTGCATCAAGACTGGTTCTGAAAGTACAAGCTTCGAATTATTAGTCTTTAAGCATCATGATGTAAACATCCTGGAGGGAACATGCGCCGTGTAGGTGGTACAGGCAGTGTTCTGTAAAGAAGTAATGCTTTGCCAGCTTTCTGTTTGTTATTAAGTGAAGTAAAAGATCACCGTTACACTTTGTACACCTGTCACTCCATCCATCTCCTTACCTGACCTGACGGTGTTGCCGACCGTTTGATAATGTTCAATTAATGCAAAACTTCACATACTAATTTAGTGTTCCGAACCCATGATTTGCTGGCCACAGGAGTTCAGTAACAATATGATGGGTTTATTTTATATAGTTGACAACACTTTGATTGCAGAGAACTCTCATGTTTTCGTTTCTTGTAAGGAAACCAAAATAAAATGTATGGCTCCAAGTTGATATACAATATTCTCAGATAAAAAGAAATAATTGACAGCCTTCTTTCACTTTACTTTTTTGTTACTGCAACCTGTTGTAACTTTGTATAGCACGCTATCGCCTCGTCTCCTGAAGGGTTGCAGTCAGGTTTATAGGTTGGGTCACTCGTAGGAAAAGAAACACAAAGGCTTTGTAGCATAGACAACAGAGGTAACGGTGATGTGCAAGTAGTCCAGCGTGTGATTAACGGCCGTTGAGGGACTCACCCGCGTCACAACATTACTCTACCGAGTCACTTGTAGGTCGTGACTGGGAACAGTAGAAAAGAGTTCTTGGCGTTGCAGTGATTTGTGAGAGTTTCTTGATCGATTTTCGTTTGTGTAAATAATTAATTTTCGTGGCAATAAAACTTTAATTTTAATTGATTTACAAGATAATTCTCACTGAATATTGTGTTTTGTGGCTAGGAGTGACCTGCACACCCTTTTTTTTGTCATCCAATGAAAACAATGAGAAGAATGTCACAGACACATTCAGTCGTACAAATGTATGGCAATGCAGTGATGATGGTGAGGAGGCACAGAAAACTGGAAACAGGATGGACAGAATTTAATTATTTAATCTTTTTAGTCCTACACTTTCCTCATCAATGTTTATAGTTTATTAAAGTTATCAATGACAAAAATTATTGAAGTGGTCAATGGGTGAGGTAAAGTTGGAATGGATACTTCACTGAGAAAAGGAGGAAAAACTTGAGGCAGCACCAGGCAGTACGAGTAAAAACATTGTACATAATCTTCGCCAGCTACGTAACAATCACAATTCCGCGGATTAACCGAACTAAATACACGTCACAACGGAACACAAAGGAAGTTCAAACAGCAGCATACCTGTCACCATTTACGACGCTGTTTGAAACAAATTACACTATGAAAATATGAAGTGAAAGGCATAAGACAGTACAGGTGAAGGCTCCTCACCACCCACCACTCCCTCCAGCAAGATGAAGAAGAACGGACAGATAAAGTGTAATCGCAATCCGGAAATCGTAACAAGATTATCAATTTAATTTCCTCAGAGTCACTCTGTCTGCAAGAAAGCTAATTATTATTATTATTCTAACTATGGCGTGTCTGACGTAACTGTAAGAGATTACTTAGGAATTGAACTCACACACGCAGACAAACGCCAACACGATCAATTATGAGGAGAGAGACAGTAAATATTCTTCGTATTTATTATGTGCCTGTCATTTACACGGAGAACCCCATCATTTTTATGGTGTTATACGGTGGTTTGTGATCTTATTTGTGTCCGTAACCGTAGCCTGCAGGGTAGTGGGCCTTGCCTGCGTAGGTCACCACTGGGTGGTAACCGCTGCCATCAGCCCAGTAGGACACTTTCTGCACACGACCGTCGGGAAGGTTGACCCAGTAGCCGCCGTTCACGCCTCCGTGGCCGTTGCCTTTTTCGCTCTGGCCGAAGTTAGTGTAGCCAGCAGAGACGCCGTAGTCGTAAGCGTAGGGAGTGGGCCTCTGTGGACACAAGGATAGAGTGTGGAAAAGCTGAACCATGTGTTTCTAACTGCCACCAATGTTTGCATATAGGAAAAATAACTATTACTTACAGCGTAGCCATATCCACCGCCGTATCCACCACCGCCGTGTCCTCCGCCTCCGTGTCCACCGCCGCCATGTCCGCCACCATGGCCGCCGCCGTGGCCGCCGGCACCGAAAAAGGTGGCTCCGTGTCCGCCACCACCACCCAAGTTGATTCCACCGTGTCCGCCTCCATGTCCTCCTGGGAGGGCAAGGGCGGCCGAGGCCAGAAGACACACTGCAAACACCTGCAGGGTAAGAAAGGAAAGAACAGCAGATTAAGACAAGAGGCACCAGTGGGCAGTAAGCAGTGTGTACATTTTGCCTAAACTTTGCGTGTACACCGTGGCACAGTGAGCCAAGGGTAGTGTGGCGGGGTTTGGCACTCACGGGTCTGATCATGGCTGGAGGTGTTGCGTCGGAGAGCGAGTCTGCACTGTCTTCTGCTGGGTCCAACCACACTTTATAGCTCCAGGCTTCATTGTGCGGCGCCCTCAAGGCTTTGTAGTGACGAGCAGGTTTTCGTGGCTTGGGAAGGGCCTGCCTGGTATTGAACTTTTCATCCTTTTTGTCTTTCTAGAGAGGTTATTGTTTACTCTCTCCCCCTGGCCGTGTCGTGCGATAACCAACAGATGTAACGTTGATGAAGCTGTAATATTTTCATTTTTATGTCAGTATCGTTCACATTTTCTACTATATCAACTTAGTCGTAGGACGGTGTCCATTCGTTGTACATTTATCTATATTCTTTAGTGTAGCCAGACGGACAGCCTCGTTAGGTCCAGTAGGACTTGTTGTTTGCTCTTCCTTTGTATCTTTTTGTAGTCTATTGGTTTTCATTGTCCTATTTTTTTCTCTTCTGTTCCATTCACTGTGACTCGAAATCCTTATGCTATGATACATAAAGCACACACACACACACACACACACACACACACACACACACACACACACACACACACACACACACACACACACACACACCAACACACACACCAACACACACACACACACACACACACACACACACACCCACACACACACACCCACACCCACACCCACACACACACACACACACACACACACACACACACACACACACACACACACACACACACACACCCACACACACACACACACATATATATATATATATATATATATATATATATATATATATATATATATATATATATATATATATATATATATATATATATATATATATATATATATATATATATATATATATATATATATATATATATATATATATATATATATATATATATATATATATATATTATACATATA
>JAXIVD010004499.1:12500-17500 GCA_036785275.1 Cancer borealis | reverse complement strand
CTCTGAACGGACTTAATGCAGAAATGTAGTCACTAAAGTGTAGTATGAGACAGTGATTACAGGTGTTGTTTAAATTCGTAGATATTCAAGGACGCTATTTGTGGACTTGTAGTGTGATTGTTTTACTTTGTTTGCTTTTCTTGTTTATTTTACATTTGTTGATATATGTGTGAATGATGTTTTGTTTAACGTGATAGTTTCCTTTACAATACAACTATTTTATGTTGCAGGAAGCTTGTAGTTATACATATACATGGGTGTGTATAGATTTTAATATTATGTGTATACCTAAACACAGTAGAGTTGTGTTTGCAAATGTGTTTTCATTGAATATTTAGTATAGCGTGTGTGCATAACCACCTGAAGTAGTTGTTACATACTGATAATGATAACAATAATGATAATAATGATAATAATATCAATAATGATAATAATGATACTAATGATAATAATAATAATAGTAGTAATAATAATAATGATAATAATAGTAACAACAGTAATGATAATAATGGTAATAATGATGATAATAATTGTCTCTGTATTACCTGTATGTGGTAAAGTTACAAAAAGAAAAGGTCAGGATTCAACAGTACTACAGTTCCTCCCTCAAATAATTTTACATTCTCCTCCCATTGATAAAAACATTGTTGTTGCTGTTGTTGCTGTTGTTGTTGTTATTGTTGTTGTTGTTGTTGTTGTTGTTGTTGTTGTTGTTGTTGTTGTTGTTGTTGTTGTTGTTGTTGTTGTTGTTGTTGTTGTTGTTGTTGTTGTTGTTGTTGGTGTTGGTGTTGGTGTTGGTGTTGGTGTTGGTGTTGGTGTTGGTGTTGGTGTTGGTGTTGATGGTGGTGTTGGTGTTGGTGTTGGTGTTGGTGTTGGTGTTGGTGTTGGTGTTGGTGTTGGTGTTGATGGTGGTGGTGGTGGTGTTGGTGTTGGTGTTGGTGGTGGTGGTGTTGGTTTTGGTGTTGGTGTTGGTGATGGTGTTGGTGTTGGTGTTGGTGTTGGTGTTGGTGTTGGTGTTGGTGTGTTGTTGTGTGTTGTTGTTGTTGTTGTTGTTGTTGTTGTTGTTGTTGTTGTTGTTGTTGTTGTTGTTGTCATTGTCGTTGTTCTTGTTGTCGTCGTTGTTGCCACCCACTCACCCAACCACACATTCACCCAACCACACATTCACCCAACCACACACTCACCCAACCACACACACCCAACCACACACTCACCCAACACACACACACCCAACCACCCACTCACCCAACCACACACACCCAACCACACACTCACCCAACCACACACTCACCCAACCACACACACCAACCACACACTCACCCAACCACACACACACCCAACCACACACTCATCCAACCACACACTCACCCAACACACACTCATCCAACCACACACTCACCCAACCACACACTCACCCAGTCACACACTCACCCAGTCACACACACACACAACCACACACTCACCCAACACACACTCATCCAACCACACACTCACCCAACCACACACTCACCCAGTCACACACTCACCCAGTCACACACACACACAACCACACACTCACCCAACCACACACTCATCCAACCACACACTCACCCAACCACACACTCACCCAACCAGACACACACCCAAACACCCACACACCCAGCCACCCACTCACTCAACCACACACTCACCCAACCACACACACACCCAACCAGACACTCACCCAACCACACACTCACCCAACCACACACTCACCCAACCACACACTCACCCAACCACACACTCATCCAACACACACTCACCCACCACACACTCACCCAACCACACACTCACCCAATCACACACTCACCACACCACACTCACCCAACCACACACTCACCCAACCACACACACACCCAACCACACACACACCCAACCACACACACACACCCAACCACACACTCATTCAACCACACACACACACACACACGCCCAAACACCCACTCACCCAACCACACACTCAACCCAACCACACACACACACCCAACCACACACTCCCCCAACCACCCACTCACCCAACCACCCACTCACCCATCCTGAACACCCTACTCCCTTGCAAGTAAAGTTACCTCCTCAGGAGACTTCTGAGGCGCACCCCTTCCCTCCCCCACCTCCCCTCGCCTTCCATCAGGCCCCCCGCCGAGGTGTCTCATGTACTGTTGTCATCACCCCACGCTCGGCTGATCCATGGAGTGGGTGGCGGAGCAGGGCTGGAGAGAGGCGGTGCAGGAGGAGGAGGAGGAGGAGAATGAGCATGATTCACACGGAAAAACCTAGTGAGAGATACAAAAATACTATGAGAGAGAGAGAGAGAGAGAGAGAGAGAGAGAGAGAGAGAGAGAGAGAGAGAGAGAGAGAGAGAGAGAGAGAGAGAGAGAGAGAGAGAGAGAGAGAGAGAGAGAGAGAGAGAGAGAGAGAGAGAGAGAGATCAACAGACAAACAAACAGACAGATGAAGATACATACATACATACATACATACCTACATACTTACATACATATATACATATATACAGACCGAGAAATATACAGACAGACAGACAGACAGACAGACAGACAGACAGACAGACAGACAGATAAACAGCTTGACAGACAAACAGACTGAGTAGAAAGAAGAAGCGAAATTAAACAATAACCAAGGATATGAAGTAACTAAATTTACCATGAAATTAGTAAAATTTATAACTTCTGCTAAGAGATACGATATACAAATGGTGATAACGTGTATGACAATAACAGCAACAACAACAACAACAACAACATAAACACACACACACACACACACACACACACACACACACACACACACACACACACACACACACACACGCACACGCACACATACACACACACACGCACACATACACACACACACACACACACACACACACACACACACACACACACACACACACACACACACACACACACACACGTACACGTAAATCTTAAACACAAACTTGCCTTTTCCATAAATGCAGGATGACGCACAAGAGAGAGGAAGAACCAAGAAAGTAACAAGATATGATAGAATAAACAAAAAGATATATAAAAAGATATCATATCGGTCTTTCTGTCTTTTTAAAATCTTGTTCGAAAGTAAAATTTCTGTGCAAGGAGTTTCCAGCCCTCAACACTCGTCTCTTGTGATCGCCTTTCATACAAGGATCCTTCGCATTTACTATTCTACGTCTCTCACTTTAGATCAGATAGTGTAGTTTATCACAAACAGCTTCGTCAGGGCCAACAGGTCTGCTGCTATTTGTTCATCTTTCAAATATATATTTAAATCCGTGTGTCTCAGGGAAAACTAAATATTTCAGGAGAATAGTTTGGCTCTTGTTACTATTGTTTCCAGTTATTAATAATGTTATTGCTTTTAGTGTAAGTTATTGTGAAAATTTATAAAGAGGAAATAGAAGACGTAAATATCTCGATTCAAATAATAAGAGAAGTAGTGACCATTATTGAAGAACGAGGTCAACAGGAAATGGGGAAAAAATATTTATAGATTAACGTGAAATAAAGATGAAAAAGTCAAACGAAACAGATAATATAAGAAAAAGAAGAGATACTGAGAAGAAGGAGGAGGAGGAGGAGGAGGAGGAGGAGGAGGAGGAGGAGGAGGAGGAGGAGGAGGAGGAGGAAAAAGATAAGTAAATTTAGAGAAGGAAAATGTAAGAGGGAGTCAAGCGAAATGATAATGGAAAGGGAAACGATGTAAGGAAAAGAAGAGGAAAATGAATGCAGGAGGAAAAGGAGAAATGAACGAAGAAAGACTAATGGAGGCCGTGGAAATTAAAGAGAGGAAAAAAAATTGAGATAATAAAACAATAAGTAAAAGAATGGGAAGAAAAATCAGGAGGAGGAGGAGGAAGAGGAGGAGGATTACAAAGGATTACAAAAGATAACAAACAGTAACACAATTTTAGGTTCCTGTTAGATTGTTTGGTTTCACTACTCTACACTAACAACAAATAGAAGAGAGGAGAGGGAGAGGGAGAGGGAGGAGGAGGAGGAGGAGGAGGAGGAGGAGGAGGAGGAGGAGGAGGAGGAGGAGGAGGAAGAGGACCAAGTAAGCTGGCATCGCGTTCTGTTTTTATGACTTAATCTAGCCTCGCGGGGGTGTGCAGGATCGGTCATGAGTCGAGTGTTTGATCCTATCGGGCGTTATCACAGGGCTGGAGGTCGGCCCAGCAACCCTTGGCTCTCCACTGCTTTCTCTGCTCCCCCGCCTACCCAGCCGGCCATTCCCCGCCGCACCAACGTTTATTCTTTTTATCTATCTCTGTCCCATCAACTTCCTCCCCTCGGTGAGACCAGCGGGGAGGCCCTTGCGAAATTCCCAGGCGCGGGTGGACTACGAGACCCCCACAACCCTTTCCCTGAAGTGTATATGTATATGTGTATGTGTGTATGTGTGTGTGTGTATGTGTGTGTGTGTGTGTGTGTGTGTGTGTGTGTGTGTGTGTGTGTGTGTGTGTGTGTGTGTGTGTGTGTGTGTGTGTGTGTGTGTGTGTGTGTGTTTGAATGGCGCGTGGCAGGGCTTCATGTGTACGTGTACGCCTTGGGTGGTGTGTGTGTGTGTGTATGTGTGTGTGTGTGTGTGTGTGTGTGTGTGTGTGTGTGTGTGTGTGTGTGTGTGTGTGTGTGTGTGTGTGTGTGTGTGTGTGTGTTTGAATGTTTGTCTGTTTGTGTGTCTGTGTGCTTATCTTTAGATTTCCTTTTGCACTTTCGTACATGGTTCGATTTGATAAAGAAAATATGTACTGCAAAGAAAGTAAAGCTTCTGATAAAAGAGAGAGAGAATACTGATGGGGAAGGAGGAGTAGATGAGAGAGAGAGAGAGAGAGAGAGAGAGAGAGAGAGAGAGAGAGAGAGAGAGAGAGAGAGAGAGAGAGAGAGAGAGAGAGAGAGAGAGAGAGAGAGAGAGAGACAGAGACAGAGACAGAGACAGAGACAGAGAGAGAGAAGAAAAAAATA
>JAXIVD010004499.1:0-5000 GCA_036785275.1 Cancer borealis | reverse complement strand
TAGGTCACGGATGCAGCACTACGCCGGCAGGCCTTACCAACGTAATTGAAAGTAGTTTAACGTAAGTAAAAACCATACTTTGTGAAGAGGGAGAATTATAATCAAGAGCAGATGTACAAACACACTCATGTACAAACCAGACCGGCGGCACATATAATACTTAAGTTACTACCTAAACCAGAACCTAAACTATGCACGTAGCCCCATTTGGTCGGGTAGAACAGATAACAGAGAGGCGATGGGATGCAGACCGGTAACCCACGCAATGCAGACGAGGTAAGATAGTGCGAGGAAGGTCATTGAGGCTGCGGGAGGCTGGCAAGGCGAACGTAATCCATCAGCCGGGCGAGGCACACGACTTACCCGCCAGACACAAACCCATTTTGCTCTTGTATTCAGCACCCGAGCCACGTAGTCTTATTGCGCATGCGTGAGTGCCTGCGTCCGTCACCTGCGCGCGCCCACCTGTCCAGCTCCGGCCCGTAAAGCTGTTGTGGCCGTCATATTTATCCTTTGCTGTCTGACCACCCACGTCGAGGGCTAGCCACCTCCCCTCTCCATCACCCGCCGCGACCCACCCTCAGGCCCACGCTGGTCTGTCTGTCCGTCTGTCTGTCTGTCTGTCTGTCTATCTTCGTGCGTGAGTGAAAGGATGCTTCATTTTTGTTTTCTTTTTTCCTGTTCAGGCATTCACTTATTACTTTTTGACTTATTCATTTTTTTTTCTACTTTTCTATTTAAGTTTTTTTTTCTCGCTGCGGCCACGACAAGGTCACCGTTGCTGATGAAATATCTTCACAGTATATTTGTAACTTAATTGCTGTTGATGTGGTCTTAACGAGTTTTTACGTCAAACTTTGCCTCACTAACATTTTATCGGCATGAGACTTTCATTACATGCTTTGAGAGGGAAAGAGAGAGAGAGAGAGAGAGAGGGAGAGAGAGAAAGAAAAAAAATATCAAAGATTGGCAGGAAAATATTAATACTGGCTGCTAGGGACAACTATTTTATCTTTAAGCAGAAGACGCAGCGCTGCAGGAGGTCTTCTGAGGCCAACACAGCGAGCACGTTAATGGCTCGTCAAGGAGGAGAATGGTTAAAGGTTTGCCACTCGACTTTTGAACTCCTACTTTATCGTGACCACATTGACGGTACTCCTCTGCTCGTATACCAAGACAGTGCATTCCACCTTTCCTGTTTACCTACTTCAACTTGAGCTGTGCCATAAATTCACTGAAGAGGAAATATAAGAGGAAAAGCTAATGCACAAGAAAAGAAATTAAAAAATGTTAAGCAGAGAAAAGGCTGTTTATCATCTCTCCCTGACTTTTAATATATAGTGACCCATTTAGTATTTATGTATTCATTTATTTATTTATTCATTTATTCGCTATGAACTTATTTATTTACTTTCTATTTTGTAAGTGTGGCTCAATTAGCTTTGTATCTATTAAGAAGCTGGACTTAAATGAGGACAAATGTTTGGAGTAGTCACCCCCGTAAGTCTACTCCGTCCACGCCATTTCTCGCCTTAGTTTGAGCGTGAACTACATGACGCTATGAAGGCCTCAAGGACAACAAGGATCAGCACCAAGAACCGTACTAGCCAAGGTCGATTCTGCGGCTTCTAGGAATTGTCCTTTTATTGACTCGCACGGACGTTACAAGTTTCAGGATGCAAAGTGTCGCTTCTTTCTAACCGAATCTACTAAATAATAAATGCATTTGTAAGTAACATTTTCCATTTGAGGATTCCCTGCTTCCCACACCCGACGCTTCCCTCCCCTCCAGGCTGAGGCTCCAAGGTTTTTCCCATTGACGTAAAGCTTAGGGATTTAAGGAGCGTTTGATGACGTGGAAACGATCTATGTGGCAAGATGTACTTCTATTAGATGTTGATATTGTTACTGGGATCGTGTCCTGTTCTCTTGTAGATTGTATTGTATGTTATTATTTGGTCTGTATTTTTTTGTGTGTTCAGCTTTCGCTAGGTATATTTTTTTTATTGATATATTAGTTAATTGTCATTTGTTATTTATTGTTATGTGCAGTTTTATGATAATTTTATTAGTGAACTTTTACTTACGATGGTCAACAGTGCAGATTACGCTTGGCTGCATTATAGTACGAGGTGTGTGTATGCTTTGTGTTTTAATATTGTATGCTTAGAAGGTGAAGATAAAATGATCTGTATGAAAACTATGAAACATTAATGCGATAAATGTGTAATGCAATGAAAAAAAATTAGAAACATTACTTTAACATAACTTTGCATTCGAGACATTTTTCTCGTATAATCAGAATACAACAACAAGCAGATATGAAATTATATACTAATTTTTACTATTGACTATTTCCTCACTAGTTTATCATAAACTCATAAATAAATTCTAAATTTATATATCCCAGGGTCTGTTTTATTATAGTAAAGCAGATCTGCCTATATTTCCTTGCTATACTTAGGTTTAATTTCTAAAAATATATACGTTTTTTCACTCATATTATTCGTACTTATCTATTTTTGACGCTATTATTGGCCACATAATAAGTTCATATGACTGTAACTCGTCAAAGATCGCAACCGTCGTTATTTGTGTGTATTATCAGCATTCTAATAATACCACAAACACAATAACCAGAAGGGCAGACCACCATTCCCTCCTTGCCCACCCTCTCCTTTACCCAATCTCCCTCGCTTGTTAATAGCCCCTCAAGTGACCAGCCCCTTAACACCAGGAGGCCCTTGAGTGTCCCGTACCCTCACACTAAGCATAATAGGCGAATGGCCCCCTACAGGACCACTAGTCACAGCCATATTCCGTTTTCTATTGAGCGACCAGCGGATCATTTGTCATAAGTCCAGGTCGCTATGGGGTGGACGAGATGTTGGCACGATTGTCGCTTCCCGGAACACGACAACACCTAGAATTAGTGTCGGGGCGGCTGCTTCCCATTTTATCTCTGGCCACAACATGGACACGCTACTATTTCCCATGTCATTTTTTTTCCCTTCCCTGTTTCTCTTTACAATGATCGACGTTTGTGGCGGCGGCGTCCAGTGGTGGTGTTTCGGAGCGGGTGTGTGTCGGGATTAATGGTTTCGTTGTTGTTGTTGTGTGAGTGTTGGGGTGAAAAGTTGCGCCGATACTTCGTTTAAAGAGAGCTGGTTGGCTACCTGGGCCTTCTACCTGGTGTCGAGGGAGGATCAGTGACAGGTTACTTTGAGGATGACTTATGGTCCGTGACTGTAGATAAGAATGATTATTATATATTCATTTATCAACATTTATGTTGTTTTACCTTGTTTCACTATGTTTTCATTTGTATATAGATAAACTTGCATAAGTGAAGATGTGCTTGCGTGTCCATTTTTTGTATGTGCATGATTGTGTGTGAACTTGCAACTTGTACTTACGTACCTACATGCTAAAACTAGTCTGAACATGTACGTGCGTGCATGCGTGCGTGCGTACGTGTATGTATATGTCTAAGACATTACGTTAAGTGGCAATTTCTCCGGTGCGGCTGACGGGGTTGTTTCGCTCATTCCAATATATTTTATATCACTCAAAGACCATTATTTTTACAGTTCCTTCACGACTCATTGACTTTCCTTTTCTTCCTTCTCAGTCACTTAAAATTCTCGTTTACTAATCTTCTAAACGAAATAAAGTTTAACTAGAGTGTGTATGTATGTGTGTATATATATATATATATATATATATATATATATATATATATATATATATATATATATATATATATATATATATATATATATATATATATATATATATATATATATATATATATATATATATACACATATACACATATCTGTATCAATAATTATTTGTTATAAAGATTACTACGATGAATACAAAGACAGCGGAAGACTATTAATGTGGAGCATCCTGTTAAGTGGGTCATTTGGGTCAGGTCAGGTCACGACGCACCTGCCTGAGGCCTGAACGAAGTGCCCTTGTTGTGGTAATGGTTAGGCTCTGGGAACTGACTCGTTAGCAGCACATCCCGACCGTCCTTTGCGCCGCTTCTGTCCCGTATTGTTCCTTAATCGATTTATTTTGATGCTCTTTTGAGTGAAAGTGATGCGATAAGTTTGTTTATAGTGGTCACTTGAAGGGAGGTGAAGGGGGTGAAGGGGGTGTGTGGCGGGACGTCAGGAAGCAGTGCGTGGGAATGAAAACCTCACTGAGTCGAATGTTCCCTTAACTGAAAGCGATTTACTGGACGGGCGTGAAGTGAAGATGGATGACAAGGGACAGTTGAGAGGCACCGGTGGAGGCTGTGGTGATGATAGTAGTAGTGGCGGTAGTGGTGGTGGTAGTGGTGGTGGTGTTAGGGGTGAATGGGTGAGGCTAAAGTGATAGTATTGAAGGTAGTGGTGACGTGATGGCAGTGGTAGTGGAGATGGTACTGGTGGTGGCTAGTGGTTCAGGTTCAGAAAATGGATTTTGGAAAGTGGATAGACCAGTTGATGGGTAGTAAGGAGGGAGGAAAGGAGGGAAGGAGGGAGGGAGAGAGGGAGGGAGGGAGGGAGGGAGGGAGGGAGGGAGGGAGGGAGGGAGGGAGAGAGGGAGAGAGAACAGGAATAGGAACTGGAAAGGAAGATGGAGATACGAAGGTAAGAGCCACGAGTGGTCATAACATTAATTATACATAATACCCTGTCACATTATTCTACTGTGACAGAGGGGAAGAAAACATACAGTGAAGGAAAGAAGAGAAGGAGGCGGAGGAGAGAGAGGAAGAGGAGGAAAAGGAACAGAAGAAGAAAGAGGATGAGGATGATGAGGAGGCTGAAGTTACCAGGAAAAAAAATAGATGTGTCCATACAAAACTAGAAAAAAAAACCACATAGCATACAAATCTAGGTAGCATAGTCGTGTTGGTGTCGTAACGGTAGTGGGAGAGAGTAGGGATAGTGAGATGGCGGGAGACGTGATACTATTTTTAGCTGTACTTACGGTGATTGACG
>JAXIVD010004498.1:30000-35531 GCA_036785275.1 Cancer borealis | reverse complement strand
GTCGAGGGGTTGTGACCTCGTTGTCCCGGTGTGTTGTGTGTGAGTGGTCTCGGTCCAACCCAAAGATTGGGTCACTATGAGCTCTGAGCTCTTTCCATAGGGGGACGGCCGGCTGTCTCGAGAGGAGACCAGCAGCAGACTGTGACAGTGAATAACACACACACACACACACACGACACACACACACACACACACACACCACACACACACACACACACACACACACAACACACACACACACACTACACAACACACACACACTACAACACACACACACACACGACACACAGCACACACACACACACACACACACACACACACACACACAACACACACACACACTGTAGATTACAACCTAACTGCCGCAGTTAACACCCGTCATTAAAACGTATTTCTTGCCGCGGGCACTAAAACGACAAACCCTCTAGCCGTATCACAACCATGTTGCCATTACCACTATCACCACCACCACCACCACCACCACACACCACCACCACCATCACCGCCACCATCACCGCCACATCGCCGCCACCATCACCGCCACCCATCACCGCCACCCATCGCCAACAACAACGAACAACAACAATAACAATAACAATAACAATAACAATAACAATAACAACAACAACATAACTACAACACCGACAACAACAAAATACTCTTTCTATGATTTCCCTGGGAGGCGGCGCTGGAGTAAACAATCACATCATGGGAGGATTAACAACGGGATGCCTTGAGGACTTTTACTCTGCCTGGTAACTCTTCCCACGACTACCTCTCCTCCCATCCCCTGCCGCGGCTCTGGTCTCAACAACTACACACAGGCGGGAGCGTTATGCCGCGAGATAGAACACCCACATAGTGGACTAGGGGCCAATTATTTTGTGCTTGAATGTAAATATTTCCTGACCCCAAATACAAGAGGAAATGCAAGTATGGTCCGAACTGAGCGGCTCACACTCTTTTCACTCGAATATTCAAACAACATTAAATACTTGTTTTGCTAGGTAAACATTTTATAGCACAGTTATGGCATAAATGAACTAGTTGGATTCTTGATGAAATACTTACATAAAACATTGATGAAATAGGAGTGAGACTAGTTGCACTGATAAAGGCGGCTTTTTGTATACTCTTATTGCTCCCATAATTGTGCGATTTGTTTTCGTCTCCTTCATGTTCCCTCGTGGAGAAAAGGAAGAAAGTTTGACATGCACAGCATATTTGGGAGACACGTGATGGTTCACACAAGATTTCACTACCCTCTGCTACCCCCTCACTTCGCCGCTCTGTTTTACCTGCTCACCGTCATTCATCTCGCATACCTACCAAAAATAAAAACACACACTGTTCCTTTGGACTATAACTTATGGTAGTGTTCATAATGTAGTCTAGGAGCACTCCAGTAAGGATAATGCCGACAGACTCACTAGAACGTTACACCAGGTCATGAAGCTAATTGTTGCAGGCAATGGAGAGCAACAGGTATGCAGGTGTGGCTAAGGTGTGTTGTCCCTGGCGGTCACTGCACAGTTACTCTCTCTTGTTCACCTCCCTTAACTTTATAAAAAAAGAAAAAAGTAGCATCTGGTGCATCAAGAGTCCCTCGCACTCAGGGTCACCTCTCCTCCTGGAACAACTTCGTGCACAAGGAAGTAAAAGTTGTGGGTTGACATGGGCGTGCCCTGTGAGATTAGAAGTAAGAGGAGGAGGAAGTAACGACTACTGATAATATGATGCGAGAGACGGGTCAATGGCTGGTCCGTGAAGGTGGTCTGTGAGAGCATGTCCTCCCTGTTGTCAGTCCCCTTTACTTTGACCATCCTTCAACCTACCTTGGTAATGATACAACAACTACAAGGCCTCTCTGTCTCAATCCATCGCGAACTGATGGAGATACTCTGCGTGGCAGTAATTTATTTTGTGATGGAGAACAAAAAGGCGCCACGAAAAGCAACACATGCCGGGGATACCAAACCCCAAACATCTTCATAGCGTCGCCTTATCAGTTCCTCCTTACGATAGCTATTCCCCTGTTGAGTCATCGTGCCGTTCCCCACTGTGCTTTAGTCTCACATGAATCAATGGTGAGGGTGGTAGTGACGTGGTGGGGCCTTGTGTTTATCTGTAGCTGAACCCGCCTCCTTCGTGTTGCAGGTAGGAGCGGCTGTCGGAGTATGAACAGTAACTTCGCCTCGCTGCTTGTCGACACCACCCTGACCACCCCCGACCGACAGCACGTTCGCCACCCACCATGATAGACTCACCCAGGTAAAGTACAGTACTAAAGCCCCTTAGTATATTCACCATTGACTTAACATCCTGTTGACATTGTGGTAAGTTTTTCCACTTCAGGACGTGGATTTCATTATTTATTGTATCTACTCAAAGTCATTAAGGGTATGTATTTTTACTATTTGATTCTTCCTGACACAATCATCTTTCTAATGGCGTCAGTGAGATAACTGGTTACTGCGAGCTCGTTAAAAAAAAATTTATATTTTCGAGAGCTTACTTATTCTCGACTCTTCACTTCTATTAACACATTATCCTTGAGTGTCGTGATGATCCCAACCTTTGGTCCCAAAGTATAATCCTACAGACGCTAGCTTAGTTAGTAAGAACTATTAGAAATAACAGTACATGCTGTAACCAGTAACAATATAAGATTAGTTTAGTGTGTGCGGAAAGAGACTTGAAGAAAATGGGAAGGAGGCAGTCAGCCAACCCTTGGAACATTCAACAGTGGCAGCCACTTGTCTCTTTCCGCGCCGGCAAATCATCATATACACGAGTTACTCTCATGTTATTTGTTTACCTTATGTAATGTGTGTGTATGTGTGCATGTATACCATCTATATTGATGCATTATTATGTTGTCAGTATTATTAGTAGTAGCAACAAGCAGCAGTCCCGTAGTTGTGATGGTGGAGGTAGTGGCAAATAGCCTTGAAGTAATAGGGGCAACTCGAAAAATATTTTGTTCGTATGATAAATGTTGTGCAATTAAAATTGTTACTCAAATGATCGAAGCATTTGGACAGTTTTGTTCTCAGTTTGGTATCGTCCATTCGTTTTACTGTGTGACTGAAGTCATTACTTCCTTGACGTTCATGCCTGACCAAAGATATTGTCCACATGTCAGGCAATGACTCATCCCCCTTATTAGTCAAGGCTATTGTCACAATATAATGTAGAGAGAACAAGGTTCACCGCATAAGTAAAACAAAAGCAATAGCAATAACGCTAGTGATCAGACTCCCTTTTTGCCCTATTCTTGTATTATTATTATTATTAGGTAGTAGTAGTAGTAAGTAGTAGTAGTAGTAGTAGTTGTAGTAGTAGTAGTAGTAAGTAGTAGTAGTATAGTTATAGTAGTAGTAGTAGTAGTAGTAGTAGTAGTAGTAGTAGTAGTAGTAGTAAGAGTATGGAGTATGAGTACTTGTAGAGTACCTTTATACATTTTGTTTGCATTTAGCTAAGTGTACTTATAATATTATCCAGACACTTATTTGGATGACAACAGTTTGGTTTGATACAAATCAACTTTAGAACAAAATACTAACATTAATATTGTCAGACCATTGCAGTGACCTTCGAGTTTCATTTCGTCTGGTAGACACCAGGTACGTACATGTTCAGGGTTCTTCGTCAATTGTTATATATTATATATATATCTATATTAAATATATATATATATAATATATATATATATATACATATATAATATAAATATATATATATATATATGTACGAGAGAGAGAGAAACTAGATAGATAATAGATATAAATAGATATAGATAGATAGATATGCTCAGGGAAATAGATTTGCATAAATTTCCTTTTTTACGATTTACTTACGCGTTTGTTTTTTGACCGGAAACAAGAAAAAAAAACATAAGTAAATGAAAAGTTAGCGGATGTCCTTGCTACACGTGACTCAAATGAGCTACAATGCGACGAGATGGTCAAATCCTTTGGCGGTTGGTCTCTGATATCAGAGCTCATCTCGAGTATTGTATTACGGAAGGAAGGAAGGACCTCGGAAATGCTTCACCTGATTCAACAGTTTTTTCACGCAACGCAAAAAGATGCGACCCTGCAGTGCACCCCGGTTAAAACAGGGACACGGAATAATAAACACACTAAGTAAGCCAAGGATGTGGAAGAAGAGAGGGGTCAGTTGTCATCCTCGCCCTCTGAAGCGTGAACGGCTGAAGGGAATATAAAGCCCTCGGTTATGTACCCTGTATCGCAAGTGGAAAGGGAAGGAATTCAAAGGTGGTGACAGGATCTCTCATGTGAGATTGCCGCGAGCTAATGTTAATTTGCCCACAAGCAATGTCATTTTTCTTTTCCCCTAACGGTTTTCTCCTTAATTTAAGGAAAAGGAAGGAAGGGTTTGCAAGGAGTGTGTCAGATGACGGCCATATTTTCCGCGTTGTTGAGGTTAAAGAAAATAGGAAGTTGAAGATTGTGGTGGTTGTGGAATGTGATATTGAGAGGAGAGAGAGAGAGAGAGAGGAGAGAGAGTAGAGCAGAGAGAGAGAGAGAGAGAGAGAGAGAAGAGAGACTGAGAGAGAGATGAGAGAGAGAGAGACGAGAAGGGGAGAGAGAAGAGAGAGAGAGAGAGAGAGAGAGAGAGAGCAGTTAAGCAAGAAACCACAGATAATTATATAATAGCATAAACTGTCAACGAATTAGGATACTACCATCGTAGTAAGCAGTTGGAACTATAGTAGGGTAATAACAACGCTGGTGGCAGGGAAAGAAAGGGGAAGCTGGAAGTAGCAAGGCTTGGTTTTCCGCCCCCGCATTGCAGCACGCTTGAACCACCCACATAACTTCCAAAGGGCGGGTCCGTCCACCTGGTTCCGTCCGCCCCGCCCGGCCTGACCCGCAATGAGATGTGACGGGAGTTTGGACACATCGGGGTGAGTGAGAAACAGAGGGACGGAAGGGAGGGTGACAGAAAGTAGGAAATGGCGTGAAGATTGAGTAAAGTCAAATGAGGAAGGAGTGTGAGCCGAAGCGAAGATGATGTTGGGTTAAAGGAGAGGGATGTCAAGGTGAAGATAGTGCGTCGGGACGAGGAAGGCGAGGTAACGAAACAGGAAAGAAGAGAGCAGCAGTGAGGACAGGCAGTGGCAGGAAGACAGAAAAATAACATTGAGATATATAATAGATTTAAGTTATAGCAGGGTAACATTAAAGAAGTCATTGTTACATTCCACCACATGCATAGGCAGAGAGTAGCAGATAACAATGACTCAGACGTTTTTAGTAATAATGATGCATTGACAAACGTTTCCTTCTTATATAATCCGTGAAATTATTACTTTTACGTAGTTTGAAACAAAATAATAAAATGTATATCATGTGAAGGCAGCCAGTGACAACCAAAGAATGAAGAAAAAACTCAAGATCAATAGGGATAAACAGTCGTATAGGGAAAGTGTGTTCAGAATATGATAGGATCTCCCAGCCACTGTAAACGAGGCACATCGGCCATGTCAGGTTGGGTCGCAAGGG
>JAXIVD010004498.1:22500-25000 GCA_036785275.1 Cancer borealis | reverse complement strand
CTCCTTGGCCCCCGACCCTCAGAAAGGAAGGTCATTTCAAGTACGTTGTGTCATGCTAGTGTTCCTCCTCTTCCTCCTCTTCCTCCTCCTCCTCCTCCTCCTCCTCCTCCTCCTCCTCCTCCTCCTCCTCCTCCTCCTCCTCCTCCTCCTCCTCCTCCTCCTCTTCTTCCTCCTTTAGTTTATCTGTGGCCTACATTGATATCGCAAATAAAAAATCCCTGGTCTTGTTTTACATTCGTCCTTCCCATTCATCTCGGTGTTTATCCTGTTGAACGCAATTCTTCCACTGCCATGTACATAACATGCATGTGAATGTTGCTGGCGCGTCTTTTGTAACTATCGCAAGTGTTGCTTCTTCCTGTCATTGTGTATTCACTATCATCATATCTTCTGTTTCACTGTTTACACTTTAGCTGTTTGTTGTTACTCCTTCTGTTATACGCGCCACCGGAAGGGTAGAGGACACAATGGTCCGAAATACCATGTTACAGTGTTTCAACAAAAACTGATTATCTGAAGTGCGTTTTTATCGGCCTCTCGTGCCCTTGGAATGTCTAGAGCCTCACAGTATCTTAAGGAGGCAGAGAAGGCGTACAAATGCGGATGAATTGCGGAAGGATGAGTACCTCGGTCCACACTTTTCCTGAGGCGTGAGGGATTCTGTGTCATGTGCGGCTCAAATGCCGTGACTCGACACGTCCACAAGACGCCAGGTCACTTGACCCCCAGTGACGTCTTCCCTTTCCACGCGGTCTACACAAGAGATCAACAAAACTTGATATATTATGTGTTGTTCGTCGGTGACAAGTTGTAAAAGCGCAGACCAATTTTTCAATTTAGTGTTTGCATGAATTTTCTTGTTGTCATTTATAGTATCGTTTAAAGTGCGTAAATTTAATTCATGGCACTACTTTCTCCATGTAATCAACAGTGATGAACAAGGAATGAAACTTATGGCGTTTTCTGGTGAAATTTCCTGAAACAATCAAGAACATTCACAATAGGCAGCACTGAACGAACAGTAGAAACTGGCAATTTCGTCTCCAACTCAACGAAACAAGGGAGGGAACCGTGACAATACAAATCTTCTGAGTTTTTTTAGAATCATGATGAATCTGTGGTAATAATGGGGTTGGCTGCTCTGCCAAAGGAAAGAAGAGCAAGGAGAGAGAAGAGAAGATTGGGTCTTGTCTGTGGGTTATATTTGGAAGTCTCTGCTCCTCCACTCCCCACCACCCCTCAGGCCCTCCGTGCTCCTCCACAAGCACCCTGATGACCTTAGCCTTGTCAAGACGTAGAAAATAATTGCACCGTTTTACATTGTAACAGTTAAGAATGAGGACGACTTTGCACATTCTCTCTCTCTCTCTCTCTCTCTCTCTCTCTCTCTCTCTCTCTCTCTCTCTCTCTCTCTCTCTCTCTCTCTCTCTCTCTCTCTCTCTCTCTCTCTCTCTCATACACACACACACACACACACACACACACACACACACACACACACACACACACACACACACACACACACACACACACACACACACACACACACCGTGGTTCTTCGTGATAAAGCGCAGCACACGACAAGTTGAACATTATTCATATGTTTACATCACCCACGTACGAAGACTCCAGCTGAGGCGGAAGTTGCTTATTTTCCAAGCTGATTTAGCTTATTCAATCTCGCCATTTGACACCCAACATTCAGTGGTAGACAGTAAGCTTCTGCTGGATATTGTTGAGACTCGAATATGGGCGAGTGTGGGCGTCCGCAGGTGCATTGAAGACGATCTGCGTGTTATTTGCTTTCTGCGTGAGCCCATGAGCGAGGCGTCGGTGCGTTGTTGGGGAGAGTAGGAAGTCATTTTTTTTTTCATATTAAATAAAAACGAAGGAATCTTCATATAAACCTCCAGTCAAGACCTACTATTATTTGTTCTCCTTTTCTTTTGATTCCAAGGCTAAAGGAAACGTAGTTATTTCTTACTGCATCATGACTTCCAGGATATTTTCTTTCATTTATGTATGCAAGAACAGGTAATAATTTTGGAGAGCAATATCACCTGTTCGTTCTCCTCAATGCTTGTTTATGTGAAGCTTTTTGGCGTCTTAGTAACATAACACGATGAATGTGTCAAGGGGATCCATTCACCCTCTAGATTTCAACCCCAAAAAGGCATCGCGGTTGCCCATCACTCAGCTAGTTATATTCTTTTTCGTCACCACAAACTGCGCAGTAGAGATGGGATAATGTTTATCTGATACGCCTACCAAGACATCTTATGCCTCACTGTGTAGGAAAAGGGTACACGAAATACAGATTTCGAGGGTTTTTTTCTTCTTTTCTACGCGTCCCTCGTCTCCTTGGACAGGGAGTTAGAAAGTGAAGGGATGGCACGACAAAACCACTGGTAAAAGAAGAGAGCTATCCTTCAGACACCCTCTGTCCTCCTTTCCTCTTCCTCCCAAACTCCCTCCTTCCTCCTATTGTTTAATTTACTTG
>JAXIVD010004498.1:0-17500 GCA_036785275.1 Cancer borealis | reverse complement strand
AGTGTGGAAGAGGAATGTTGGATATTAATATAAGAGAATAAAGGCAAGAAGAAAGAAAGACAGGAAGAAGCATAGTCTAAAAGAAATATACTATGCAAGAGTTAAGCTAAAGTATGCTGGGCTCAGTGAAGCATAATAATTACAGGTACAAGTTCTACACAAAGACATGTTGATGGTCTTTGAAGCCCGAACAACTCTCCAATTATATAATTTTACATGTCAATAATTTCCTGATGCTGCTCCATCACCCTGCTTTTCCGAAACACATTGTTGGTATTATCTAGTAGCAGGATGGAAGTTCCGTGAAGCTTATTGTCTCCTTGCCCGCATGCTCGACCCATCTTTGTGAGTATTTACCGAGTGAAACTATCGGAAGCCTGACCGACATACTGACATCCAATGGTAACAATGTCATTATCTGATTTTTTTCATGGACAGTTCTGTGAATCATGTACCGGTCATTTGTTTACTGATCTCTATATGAATTGTATTTACCTTCATCATCAACCTTACAGTCGCTCTAGGGACCTTGGAGTGGTAAGAGTGACTTTTCCGACTAAAAGAAGTAAACAAAGCAAGGTCTTATGACTTTCTGTTTCTCATTGACTGAATTATATCAGTGCAGCCTTTGTTTGTGTTTTTGTGTTATTGTTTTGATAACACGCAGAGGAGCTTGTGTGAGACCGCTGTTATCTGGAGTGGAGGAAGACGGAGGGCTTCTGCACGGGTTTGGGCTGTACCGACCTGGTATCACAAAGGTGTAGGTGTGAGCCTCACGGGATCCAGAATTCTTATTTATCTGCCTGGCCTTATTTATCTGCCTGCGCGACAGGGCATATTGTCCTGTGCAGCGGCCCTTCGTGGTGATGTTGCTCTTCGTCATCCTTCTACCAATGGTGTGATTGCTGAGCTTATAAAGATTTGGAGTTATTAGTTGTCCCTTCATTTGATTTAGTTTCCTATGCTATCTCAAGTCTGAGCAGCATTTTGTATCAAGCATTATTTTTATTATATTTTGTCCGGAAATTGGTATTGTTAACTGTAAGATAGGCTCGAGGCGTAGTAGAGTAGCGTCACTTTCATGCCATACCAATAGAAAACTACAACATGAC
This sequence comes from Cancer borealis, assembly GCA_036785275.1. NCBI lineage: Eukaryota > Metazoa > Arthropoda > Malacostraca > Decapoda > Cancridae > Cancer > Cancer borealis. The sequence continues at coordinate 16,388 of JAXIVD010004498.1, read as the reverse complement.
AGCAGAGGTGTGAGTCTTAACGATACCTTACAAGGAAGTGTGACCGGAAGTTTCTGGTGAGTCGATGGTGAGTCACCCAACCTAGGCGGGGAGCGCGGAGGGGTGAGCTCATAAGTGCATGTGGGCGTAGTGAGAGAGAGAGAGAGAGAGAGAAAGAGAGAGAGAGAGAGAGAGAGAGAGAGAGAGAGAGAGAGAGAGAGAGAGAGAGAGAGAGAGAGAGAGAGAGAGAGAGAGAGAGAGAGAGAGAGAGAGAGAGAGAGAGAGAGAGAGAGAGAGAGAGAGAGAGAGAGAGAGAGAGGGAAGGAGAGAGGGAGAGAGAGAGAGAGAGAGAGAGAGAGAGAGAGAGAGAGAGAGAGAGAGAGAGAGAGAGAGAGAGAGAGAGAGAGAGAGAGTGAGTGAGTGAGTGAGTGAGTGAGTGAGTGTGTGTGTGTGTGTGTGTGTGTGTGTGTGTGTGTGTGTGTGTGTGTGTGCGTGAGTGCGTGCGTGCGTGCGTGCGCGTGCGTGTGTGTGTGTGTGTGTGTGTGTGTGTGTGTGTGTGTGTGTGTGTGTGTGTGTGTGTGTCTATCACGGTGAGGGACTGAATGGCATAAATAAAGAGTTGCCAACGCTAGCATGTGCGCCTCAGTTAAACTAAGTATCATGCTCACATCTCTGCCCACACTGTTGACCTATCCCTGGCCGCGTATAGCTGGCAGCTGTGTATTTCCCACTTGTTTGGTGGAAAGTTTCCCACAGATGAAAGTTGCAACTCATGCCTAATCAAAGATGGTGTTTATTCCCACCTGATGATTTGATTGGAAGACATGAAAGCACGGGGCACCTGAGTCACTACAAAAGGAAAACTTTCTTGGCCACGTAAGCAGTGAGCTCCGCCCGCCGCTATGAGAGGGGAGGGCGTGCCTTGGATGGTTACTCCCCATCCCTCCCTCGAGATATGGACAGTGGTCGAGCAGGACACCAAATCCGGTCCTTGAAACATGAGTGGATGGCTGACTTGTGGGGATGAAAATTTACATTATTATATACTTATGTATGTTATTCCTTGGCAGCTCATTGTATGTCTGTCACATAAGGAATACTCGCCCAGGAGAAGCGATGCTCTGAACGTTGTCCATGACTTAAGAGTGGCATCAATTATCACCTGGCAAATCATCAGGGAAGCCATAGTTAGTGTGGGGGGAAGGGGTCACCTGGCTGACTGGCTGGCCGCTCATAAAGCCTGTTTATTAACTTATTATTTTGGATTATTATACATGCGTGTGCATGTAACCCAGTGGAGAGATGTCAGTTAAAGGGGCTGCACAGACACAAGCGGGAGGTGATAAACTACTGGTCACGCCAACAAGAGTCAGTCGTCTTGACGTCCTTGGCTTGGATCTCCTCCTCCTCCTCCTCCTCCTCCTCCTCCTCCTCCTCCTCCTCCTCCTCCTCCCCTTCCTACTACTACTACTACTACTACTACTACTACTACTACTACTACTACTACTTCTACTACTACTACTACTACTACTGTTCCTACTACTACTATTACGTCTACTACTACTACTATTACTACTACTACTGCTGCTGCTGCTAATGTTCTTGCTGCTGCTGCTGCTGTTGCTGCCGCTGCCATAAGCCTCATAGTAGCCAAATACAGCATAACAGCTTAGTGTCTAGGGCTTTAGATGCACACACGATAAAAGCGGCACAGTGGGAGATTAACATCACAACCCGAGGAATAGCCTTGTGAGGAATGAATTTAGGAAGAGGAGAGAGGAAAACCCTCGAGGAGGCCTAACTCAGTGGCATGGAAGTGTGAGGCACGGGTGGACTGACAGGCTATGAATGATGAACATTGATGTTTCAACTGAAGCTGTGACACGCCATGGAACCCTTGAGAGCATCCTTTACTTATGGACAAGAGTTTATAGTTGATTGAAGTAGTTTAGGAAAAACTCAAGCCTAATAAAAGGAGTTTCTACGAAGGATTTGCCTGAGTAATAGCGACTACGTAGATTGAATGTCGCACAAAAAGAGTTTTCGATAACGGGATCTTCAGACTTGTGAGAGGCGGCTAAATAAGACTTATAGGACTCAAACATCTGGGAGTGGGATGTGTAATGCATAAAACATTGAAACTATAATACAGATGACGGCAAAATACCCTAAGATCGTGTAAAATGAATGGCAAAACGAAGACTTGGAGCCGGCACGTTACAGTTATCTTTATATATAATCAGGATGATTCAACGAGTAAGAGCAGTTTAAACAAACAAAAAAAAAGGGTCAAGGGATGTGAAGAGGAGGCAGTGAAGACCAATTCCAAGGACACTGGGAAAGACGTTACAAGTCTGGTGACATGCTGCGAGGTGGCCAAAGGACAGCTGAAGGTTGACTTATTGTCATGCAGCAGCAGAACACGAAATAAGTTTAATGTCTTAAAATAACGTTGTGATAACTCCAACAAGACTCGCCAAAATACGCAAACATTGTGGGAGTTGATGTTTTGTAAGCAATGAATAGGAGGTGATTTTTTAAGTGTTGATGCTGAAAAAGAAGTATTTCTTCCCTCGTCTCGGTTGTGGATGGTGTAATGGTTGTCATTAAACTTTTATCGTTCACACTAGAGTGATTTGGGTAAGCACAGGAAGATGGATTGGTCCGCCGCTCGACCATCAAGAGTGAAAGCGAACTGGACGCTGACGACCCACCTGGAAACCATCAGACGAAACTTTTTTCTTCGTGAGTCTTTTAATATTCCTGGAGACGTGACGGTGACTCAGAGGCCACGGCTGAAATGATGATAGACACAACATCTTCCTTATCCTCTTATTGGATTACATTATTACTGACTGTTTCTTCATTTGCTCTATTCATCTTTTGATAATCAAATAGTAGTAGTAATGATGTTGACGATAATAATAATGATACTGATAATAACAATGAAGATAATAATAGTAATAATAATAATAATAATGATAATAATAATAATAACAATAATAAATGGTGCTGTCAGTACGTGTATAAATGAGAATGGTGGCACATTCAGGAGCGTAGTGAGCCACTATAAGTGAGTCTGGAGGCGAATTGTTACATGGCTGGCTGAGCGGGTCCAGGCGGGATGGGGAAGGGAGAGCTCAGTGCGTCACCGTGCGCCGTAGGGTAGACAGGCAGTGTTGGAACCACCACGACGCGGGCGCTCCACGCCACCATACGTGTTCCTTTCCTTTACATTTCGAGGAAGCATTATGGAGGACTAATAACAAAGTGTTTTTATGATTGAGTTGAACGGATAAACACTCCTTTTTGTAAACGCTCAAAATCTCTTGTCGGAGTGCCAACAAAGTGACAGACTGTGATACATGCTGGAAAAGTACTAGGGCTTCGTAGAGTCCAAAGTTTTCGTGAGACAACATGATAACGCCCAATTGATAAAAAAACAAACAAATGCATACCGAAGATGTTGACAACTTACATACCAGTGACAGTGTGCGCTTCGACCATTGTGACGACCATGCAAGGTGTAGCAGCGACGATCATGCCAAGAACGGTCATCACCGGCGCGGAGGCGTGAGTGGCAGGCAATGTGGAGGCCGTAACACCATGCAGGACAAGCAGATGGAACGATGGTGTTCCAACTCGGAGATACTGTGCCGGGTGTTCACGGCCTACCTCACCGTGTGGCTTGGGTGGGCGCTTCCTCAGGTAAGGCATAACACACCCATTGTAAGGCTTGGAACTTGGATGGCAGATTTCATCTCATAAACAAGGAAAATAAAGCTTTATTTAAAAGCTCTGAAAATTTACCACGGTACCAGAATTTGTAGTGATTCATAATAGCATACTACACTTAATGAACTTTTCAAGGTGTGTGTGTGTGTGTGTGTGTGTGTGTGTGTGTGTGTGTGTGTGTGTGTGTGTGTGTGTGTGTGTGTGTGTGTGTGTGTGTGAGGTGTGTGTGTGTGTGTGTGTGTGAGAGAGAGAGAGAGAGAGAGAGAGAGAGAGAGAGAGAGAGAGAGAGAGAGAGAGAGAGAGAGAGAGAGAGAGAGAGAGAGAGAGAGAGAGAGAGATTATAGACGAGCATCGGGGCAACAGGAAGACAGGTGAGGGGGAGGGGAGTGATGCGCAGTTAGCGGTTGGTAACCTGACCTAACATTTCCATCATCCAGGTATGTTGCCTCGCCCAGTGCGTGGCCGCGTAGTTTAACGGTGAGTTAAGAGTTCGGTTGTCTGCACTAGATAGTTAGCATCTTTATGCAGTGTGAGGAGACAAATATTTTCCTACAAATACCACTGACTATATGGCACCTATCATTCAAGGAATACATCAAGGCCACCTGGTCTCGCTGGTCACGCCACCTGCTTGGCTCTCACGTGGGACAAGGCTGTTTTGTGACCCCCGCCACTGATCGCACACCTGACTCGACTTAGCTCGTGCTCTCCAGAGAATTGTTCGCTGCCTGACCTGACCCGACGAGACATTTTAGTCCCTGGCGTGTTGCCAGTCTCGCTGGTTGGGAAGCTCAGCGTTGTTTGCTTTATTTGGAAGGATCTGTGGGAGGACGGAGGAATTTATACCTTGCTGTCCGTTTATTTAACTAATTAATTAGTGTTTCTTTACTCTGCCGTTATCACGAATAAGTCAACGTTTTCAGTGAAGTTGTAAATGTATTCTTTTGTTGATTTTATTTATTCGTGAAATTTTAATGAGTTGTCTTTATAAAGTGTGTACAATAGTGTAAGGTGTTCCTGGTGTCACAGTCTGGAGTAGTTCGACAACTTACTTAAACAATCTTCTTATGTTCACAATCTCCTAAATTTTATGCAGATCCTTTAAATTTATAACATATGGCTGACACTCACCACGCCCTCACCCTTCCATTCATGCAACGTATTCCTCGTGTAGTGTATGGGCTGCTCCGAAGGTATTGTAGGAAGCAGCCTCATTACCAAACCACAAAATCCATTGTCGAACTTTTCCAACTCCGTTCTGTAGAGCATCACGTGCTGCCACGTGTATACTGCCGCATCGTGACTCAAGAGTGGAGTGTCATGGTCCCAGTGATCACTCTGTTAACGTAACAATACTCATTCGTCATTATAATGAAACCTTTCCCAACCGAATCCTGAGAATGAATGACGAATGCCGGCCACCGGAACTCACGATCACCTGAGCTGCCAGCGCCCCGGGACTCACTCGGAGCCCTGTTACACTGCGTTATTCACAGCATCACCAACGTGATCTTCGGCACGTCATCTGATTCCATACACAAATCACTATAGGAATGTTAATGTTGTGTTGATGTTGATGAGTTATACCGATCTAGGTTTGTTTGTGTGTACTGCGTATTGATAATTATCAGCTTGTGTGATTAAAGTCGAAAGTAGCTTCATTTCCCAATTCATTAGAAATGTATTCGGTCATTATGATATACATTTAAAAAAAAAAAAGTGTGTGCTGTATGTGTGTGTGTGTGTCTGTGTGTGTGTGTGTGTGTGTGTGTGTGTGTGTGTGTGTGTGTGTGTGTGTGCGTGTGTGTGTATTTTCATACATTCTTCAACTTTCTGTTTGTTAGACGTGCAACACGTACGCCCCTTCGGCCAGACTTCGAGAAAGTCATTTCCCTCGTTCTTCTGTCCGTACATACCAACTGAATTTTTTTTCTTCTATTTCCTCATCGTCCAGTTGAGATGTAGCAACGGAGAGTGTTCTCTCTCTCTCTCTCTCTCTCTCTCTCTCTCTCTCTCTCTCTCTCTCTCTCTCTCTCTCTCTCTCTCTCTCTCTCTCTCTCTCTCTCTCTCACTCTATATATATATATATATATATATATATATATATATATATATATATATATATATATATAATCTTTCTTTCTTTCTCTCTATCATTCTCTTTCTCTTTCTCTTTCTCTCTTTCTCGAATTAATAATGATTGTTTCAATATACATAAGTTTCACGGTCACTTTAACTCGTAAGAAAGAAGTCTCACTTTCTTCACACTTACAATTAACAACTTTCGAGGAGGATATGTGACTTAATATTATGCGACAATAGGACATCCGCATAGTAATAAGCAAGAGCAGGATGGATCACAGCAGGAACACTTATAGTACGTATATACATAGTGTAGTAAATACAGTACGTAGATTTTGAGGGACAATGATGCGGCTGTAGGAGAGGGCAGGTAAGGTCGTCTTAAGGGGTTTAGGACTGGTCAGGTTTATCTCTCGCCGAAATACTCTGATCTGAGTTTCCTTATCGAATATTTATGCGTGAAGCCAGGGCCCACCTTTTAAGAGGCTAACTGCCCCTCCCTCGCCCGATCACCAGCGGCTGTAATTTTCGTGTAAACAGCCACATGGTGCTGAACAAACATTCTAGTTTTGGTTGGAGGGGAGGGGGAGGGAGTTAAGGGAAAGAGTCTAACCGAGTTCTTTATTCGACCATTACTGTAAACCTTTCCTATTCCAAACATTAATTTTTTATCTTCAGAGATCCATCGGTGATTCATAAACCGCCTTCCGTTGATCTCCGATGTCATCCAGCGGTGGTCTTAGCGAAGCTGCGCAAATTGATGAATAGCTGAAGACTTTTAATCTGGGGAGAAAGGGCAGTGTAACGGCTGAGCAAAATACATTACAAAAACAAAACTGTCGCGGCATTATGCATGAAGAATTACATTACAAAATCACATTCATGCATGGTCACCAGTGAGCAAACGAAAGTGAAGACCTGCAACCCTATTATTACTCTTAATGTCGTTTTCGTTCGCTCACAGCTACGTCTACCAACTGGACAATCATCACAACTTTTTCTCGTGTGGAACGGTGGTTACATCGTCTGTCGTATTCTTGATTGTGATGTGTTTTGTCTTATACATTAATTTTTCCTTTCATCATCGTTTAGGGTACTTTCTCTCTCTCTCTCTCTCTCTCTCTCTCTCTCTCTCTCTTCTCTCTCTCTCTCTCTCTCTCTCTCTCTCTCTCTCTCTCTCTCTCTCTCTCTCTCACTCTCTCTCTCTCTCTCTCTCTCTCTCTCTCTCTCTCTCTCTCTCTCTCTCTCTCTCTCTCTCTCTCTCTCTCTCTCTCTCTCTCTCTCTCTCTCTCTCTCTAAAACCATGAGAGAGAGAGAGTCATGCATTCAGTTGTTTATTGTTTGTGTGTTAATGTTTATCTCTTTTCACCACTATTATTGTTCCCCAAAGTCCTCTTAGAAATTGCTATTTCATCATCGTCCCTTCATCCTTGTGGGGAAGAGGAATTTCCTACTGTCTCCACCCGCCTGTCATCCATCCTCCTTCTCCTCCTCCTCTTCCTCCTTCTCCTCCTCCTTCTCCTCCTCCTTCTCCTCCTCGTCCTCCTCCTCCTCCTCCTCCTCCTCCTCCTCCTCCTCCTCCTCCTCCTCCTCCTCCTCCTCCTCTCTCTCTCTCTCTCTCTCTCTCTCTCTCTCTCTCTCTCTCTCTCTCTCTCTCTCTCTCTCTCTCTCTCTCTCTCTCCTCTCCTCCCTCTCGCTCATAATTTCATGTGTCTAAGTGAATTAAGGGGTCATGTTGCTACAAGTACCCGTCCCGTCATCTTTGTTTATCTCTTATTTTGTCGGGTAATTATTCTCGTAAATCTTAGAGGATAAAGCCTTTGATTGTTTGTAGTGGCGGCGGCAGCGTTTTGACTGTACGTAAGATGAAGATGGTGCTATTAAGAAAATACCTTAATAATCTTCCCGCGATCATTCCTCTTCTGTGACTCGGATGGAAGAAACTACAGATAATAACAGCATTTCTCCCGGAAGATGTAAGGAGTCTTTCGCTTAGACACACACACACACACACACACACACACACACACACACACACACACACACACACACACACACACATTCATAAGTCCTTTCAGCCCAGGAGGATGTGCTATGGGAAACAGACTGGTAAGTTGCGGGCCATTTCTTTAGCCTCGGTGCCTTACTTAGTGTCGTGGTGATCACTCCCCGCGGCTTCCTCAATGTTTTGTTCCTTCCATCCATGTGTAGCCAAAGTTTCTTGTTACAACTTTTCTTTAAATAGACTATACTTTCTCTTTCTAATCATAACCATGCAAGGAAAATTAATATGCTCTTCGTGGAATATATAACAATGCAAAGTTATGATTCTGTTTATGATAGCTTGCAAAACCTAAATCAAATCAGTCACTCAAAAATAATGCTGCATATATCCTTAGGCAGAAGGAGGAAGAGAGAGGAGAGACTGGCACCACAGTGGGCGGCACCGGCCAACTTTCATAGGAAATTGATGTTTGGTTGAGACGTGAATGTGCAGTGTGATGTTGGTTGCGGCCATTTGTACTTGTGGAGTGTGCATGCTCACAAAACACTTTAATGGTAGGAATCACGTTCCTACTTATTCACACTGTGATATCTATTTTGTTTTGGAAACACGTAACTGCAATATAAAGTTATTAATATCAAAATATTTATACATAATCAGGAAAAAAAATGGCTTGGTGTTGGTGAGCGAAGAGAGCCGTGTGTTGCGTCAATCTCCATTATGTTGTTTTCTTCGTTCCGACAAACACCTCAGGAATGACCGTCGTAAATATTGCATTATTTGGAGAAAACAGCCAAGAGCAGTATGAAGACATACTTGATGAAGTTTTATAGCTTATTGCCAGCATGTGGCATGTTAACTAGATAGTATATGGTTTATACATATATATATATATATATATATATATATATATATATATATATATATATATATATATATATATATATATATATATATATATAATATATATATATATATATATATATATATATATATATATATATATATGTACAATGTGTCTGTGTGTGTGTGTGTGTGTGTGTGTGTGTGTGTGTGTGTGTGTGTGTGTGTGTGTGTGTGTACGTAGATAACTAATAGATTGTATCTCTCTCTCTCTCTCTCTCTCTCTCTCTCTCTCTCTCTCTCTCTCTCTCTCTCTCTCATCTCTCTCTCTCTCTCTCTCTCTCTCTCTCTCTCTCTCTCCAGAAGTAGGACAACACAGTGCAACAAAAGCATGTAATCTCATCAGTTTTCCGGGATAACTTTTGATGAGGAATAATCTTATTCAAACTCTTCTGCTTATACTATAGTCCATAAGAGAATAAGTAGGTTCATATGTGTGATTTCTCGAAGTCAGACTCTTTGTGTAGAAAGAAATGGAAGAAAGGCGTTTATAAATATCTCTTCCCAACCTGGTGTTGGAGAGGGTGGAGTATGACTATAGTGGTGATCAGTATTCAGCAGAGCGTGTGGCTCCTTAGGGGGTGTGTGCCAGCGCCAGACCTACGGAACCCACACAGTTCGCAGCTATTCACGAGCAAACACATTTCCCTTTTTACGAAAAATGTAAACACACCTATTTTATTTGTTTGTATTTGGAGAATTTACATTATTTTCTTTCAAGTTTACTCCGTGTTAACTTTGTACGTGTTGCATTTACACACTTTTCTTCCGTCTTGACTCCCTCTCCTTGCTCAGCCAGAAACAACACATCGCAGATCCCGGCCCGTGTGGCCCATGGGAGTAATGTTGATGCAAGGTTTTGGAAGGCATGTTTGGTTGGGATGGTCTGGAGAACCGCATCCAGGCTTGACACTTCTTCCCCCTCATCAAACTTTTTTTTTTTATTATTTACTTATTCCGACCCCTCCCGTCCCGTTCCTCTCCCCTTTGTCAACCATTGTTCCCTCTCTACTTCATTGCTAAGGAAGCTACTTTTACCTCCTTCTGATGTATTCTTTGGTGCATTCTGGCTACTCGTTTGATCTCCATTTGTTTTTATTCATCATTATGTGCGTCATTGATATGTTGTCAAACCATATTCAAGATTTTTTTTTCTAGCGTACACACACACACACACACACACACACACACACACACACACACACACACACACACACACACACACACACACACACACACGAATGGAAGGCTCGTTTACAAAATGAATGTGTGCTGATTATACGCGTTCCTGGAATACCCTCGAGGGATCTGTGTTCTTGGTTATGAGCTTCAGGATTAGAACCAGACTATTTTTGTCCCCTGCTATCAGCCACATCATAACAACTACACTGTCGTCGACCGCGGCATGTGATAGTCACAATACTTTTATCATTATATAATCTCACAACTTTTATTTTTTACGTGTCCCCGAGATGAAACGCAACTTTCCTTAGGAGCTTGGCGCACGTCACCACCACACACACACACACACACACACACACACACACACACACACACACACACACACACACACACACACACACACACACACACACACACACATATATATATATATATATATATATATATATATATATATATATATATATATATATATATATATATATATATATCTTGCGTATTTACATTGAATTTATTTGTGTTAGTGTTTAGGTGAGGGTCTGCAAGTATTCTATTTTCATACTCAAATCTGCCTGATTCGAAAGGTCAATTTGAAGGTTGTTAAACTCACGGCCCCCATCGTATTCCACTGAATTTGTAAAAGAGGATGAGTGTGGCCCAAGTAGTCGTCTCTAAGTGTCTCTGGTAGGTAAATTCTTGGTGGCCTCGCTCCTGCCAGCGCTCCCCACTCCTACTCTGGTTGGGCGTTACAGCTATGGCAAGATTTACAGGAGCCGCGCCCAGACCTGACGCCCTGCAGTGTGTCCGTGGCCCTGCCTCTTTTGGGGCCCACAACAGGGTGCACATCAGAGAGCCTTACAGAACACAGTCACGTGGAATGAAATGTAATGAGGACTCGTGTGTCGTGTTTTCCAAACTTTCCCTGTGATAACTCCGACGAAGGAGTAATGAAATAAGGGATCCCACCGTTACATAGCGGATGTACATATTAAAAGAAGCTCATTCATAAATCACGTTTTTTCAGTGAACCCTTATGACCCTTATGTTTTATTATTAGCTTGGCCATCCACATATACCTTCCGTCATCATGTGTGTTGTCAGTCGCTAAATCAGTTTGCCGGGATGATTGTCTTGTTCCCTATACCTCCTCCTATTTACCTCTCCTACTACCAATCCCTAATGAAAATACTGCTGGGTGATGTAAACCTTGTTGGTGGCGGCAGCTTCGTCATAATGTGCTTAAGTAGGTGAGAGAAGCAATGGTGCGGCACACTCTTGCATGCTGCTGTTGTGGCCTGAGCCTGTGTGAGGAGGGTTGGGGGAACGCCTGGTGCATAGGGGGTTCAGAGCAGGGAGGGAATGCCTGACCCTGATGACTCCCACAGACGTCGCCCACTTCACTCCCACGCTCATACTCTCAACCCCCTGCACACTCACTGCCATAGCCGCCGCCCCCGCCGCCCACGTCCTCTTCAGCACCGTCAACACCTTAGAGACTGCTGCCATCACTACAAACATAGTCATCATTGTTGCGTCATCTGTTATTACCGATACTTACATCAGTTGGTTGTTATTGTTATTAATGTTATTTTTATTATTATTATTATTATTAGTGTTATTATTATTGTTGTTGTTTTTATTGTTATTATTGACTAGTCGCACGATTTTCTTATCTTTTTTTCACATAATATGTTTTATGTAGCCAAGCTGAGGAAGTGCCCGAGGGATGGGAGTTGTTCTAACGGTTCCTGGGCGACGAAGGGTTTCCTGTTTGATTTAAGTTTCGAAATAAATTAAATAATTCATTGAATATGAAACTATGATGAGCAATGCATTATTGGTCTTAATTTTTCTGTATACCATTGCAGTTGGTGAGGCGAGGAGAGGAAGAAGAAAGTGAGGTAGAGAGAATACAGGAGCTTTTCCCTCATGACGACCTGCGACTACACGAGCGAGACCCAATCACCCAGGTAAGTCATCCTTCCTCAGGTATGCTGAAGATACAGTCGCCGGGCAGGTGTGTGTGCGAGATAGTTACCTCGATAAATGTTCATGCTCTTTACATATATATATATATATATATATATATATATATATATATATATATATATATATATATATATATATATATATATGTGTGTGTGTGTGTGTGTGTGTGTGTGTGTGTGTGTGTGGTGTGTGTGTGTGGTGTGTGCGTGTTAGCTGATGGAGGATTCTGGAATCTATTCCTGCGGACTCTTGACATCTACTTGTGAATTAAAGAAACTAATGCATGGGTATATTTTAGAACAGCTTCCTTAGCGTTGAAATTTAACATTGAAATTTGATTAACATGTTTTTTTTAGATTAACTTTGTTTCATAATTAATTTGACGGTCACTTTAATGTTTTCGAATTAAATTTGGCATTTGAAGTATATTTCTTTAGTGTTTCCTGTATCAGATGAAAGTAATTTTTAAAGGAAATTTCTCGCCCCTGCAAGTGTCCTTATAAGTTGAGGATGGCATGTTTTGTTGGTGTGGGTGTGCCCGTCCCGAGGGAAGGGGAGAGAAGCCATTAAGGAGACGAAAACAGATCCCGGTCTCTATTTTCCTGAAAAACGATAAGAAGTGACACTTGTGACGTGCGTGGGGCGTCGGACGGTGCTGCCCTGGTGATCCGGACTCACCCTCTCCCTCCTTCATCCACAGACCCACACCTACGCTCAGATACCACACCCTATGATGTATGCAAACTCATTTCCTTGCTAGAGCGAGAGAAACTTTTATCTCAAGTTCAGGTCACGTCGTTGTCGCCCTCATATTCGCAATCCAGTTTCCTGATTATGGTACACCTATCCCCCTCGTAAGGTGGTTTTCCTTCATTGATGGATTTTGAGTTTCTCTTCGTTTTTTATCTCGTAACCCAGATTTCATTCTGTATTTTATAAATGTAACTTTTTTCGATGAGTTAGGTCTTTTTTTGTTACTTCTTCATAGTCATGTCACTTATTTTCCACAGGTATGACTTGTTCCCGCCAAAAGTCAGTTCGTCTTGCCTTCATTAAGAGTTATTGTCACAGATCTCTACCAGGGTGTGTCATCTGAAGGGAAACAGTAACGCCCAGAAATTGGTCAATCGTTATTGAAGACGAATAATATTGTATGGAGTGCCGATTTCCACAGCATAGTTGTCTGGTGGAAGTATAACTCAAAAATGTTTTGTTTTGTCATCAGTCCAATATTCCTGTAAATATATCATGGCGCTAACGAACACACTTTCATTTGCTCGTTGACGATCCAGTTTCCCTCTCAGTTTACACGCAGCTTTTTCCTGGTTCCCACATGACTGTTCATACTCAGTCTCTCCACAGTGGGACGTGCGTTTCAGTCTTGTTTGTGTTTGCTTCGCGTGACCCAGTGTCCAGGACAGCGACAGAAAGTTATTTGATTACACTACGAAGTTAGCTCACCGGAAGCCCAGTGTGTCGGGAGCGTGATACCCATGGTTTGTCTGGGCGTGAAAGTTTGAGTGTGATGAAGCAAGCACACAGGTCGCGGCACACACATACTTTCGCCTCCTCTGTTACCGCGCCCAGGAATTTCCTCGAATTGAGTAAAGGTGGTATAGCACCTTTTTTGTTGGTCTACCCTGCTCCGAGGGCGCCAAGAGGGAGTTGCGTAATTCTAAATTGTCGAGTTCAGTTGCTATACTTTCGCCAGTGACCTCCGAGGTTGTTGATGTTTAGTGCCGCATGGTATGGGATACTTTCTCCAGGATTAGTCACTGCCCTTCACCCATTGATTCTTACCACCGCTGATACCTCGATTAAACACTTTCCTCAGCGTTCTCAAGTTCGCACAATGCTCTTTATTCAGCTGAGCGCGCCCACGCCCGCTAATGCGGATTTTTTACTTTTTATTTTTTCCTTCTGTGGAAAGATTACTTAAGACTGTCAGATTGATTCCACCTCTCTTCTCTCTCTCTCTCTCTCTCTCTCTCTCTCTCTCTCTCTCTCTCTCTCTCTCTCTCTCTCTCTCTCTCTCTCTCTCTCTCTCTCTCTCTCTCTTAGTGTTGTGGGGGTGGGGGATGTTAATACTTATGTCAGGATCCTTAGCTTTGAGAGATAATAAATCTTCGATAAAGTTAATGAAAGTCATCTACGTAAATGCGCTTCTATATAATTGAAAATTATAACCATGTTTCACGCTATGATGAGAGTTGACCCTCCCTTCAAACCAGCGGTGGTTGGTGAAGGAGGGAGGAAGCTGTATTGATGCGTCACTGAGAGAGTTAACGAGGCGCGTGTTTGTAATGAGTTCGACCCCTGAGCTTCGGACACTTCTGGAATGCGTAGTTTCCCCCAGTGCCTCCCCTCCAAGCGTGTGATTCTTCCCATCTTTATGCGCCACAACATTCTCACTTCCATCTCGTTACAAATTCCCAAAATGGAATGAACTCGTGCCTTTATTCGTAATCCTTTTTTCACAACCTTGTCAACAAATTCTCGAGGTTCTTTGCATGGCCTCCTCGATCCCTTCCTCATCTGTTAACCTTGGCAGTGCACAAATGACGGTATATTGCCCTTTTCTCGACAAATATCTCTATCATCTAATCCTATTTTTGTATCGTGTCGCTTTAGAAGTCGAGTCAGAAGGCTGTACGGCTGACTTTACATCGTCAAGGTTGTACTCTATTGTGGCTTAATTCTTAGAGAGTGTGCTGCAGCCTCTTTGATAACTCTGCCTTTATGCTGGGACAATTCTTCCTTTGGTGCTCTTAGGCTCAACACGATTTTGTGCCTCTGTGTGACATCGCTAAAGTTGATAGTACTAACGTGCTATAGTTACTTATGTGACAAATCGTCGGATTCTACTGTTGCTATCACGTGAAACGTTTTGTTCTTTTCTCAATGTTGTCGCTAATTTCTTGGCATCAGTGTAATCCTCTTTCCAATTTTTTGTATAATATTTTCCCTGGAAGCATTTCACGCATTTTATGTTATATTAGTTTGCATGTTGTTACCTCTTCGTTGAGTTTTCTGGGTGAAATGTTTATAGATTTTGTAGTAGTACTCTTATTTACTCGTGTATACATGAGCATCGCTTCGAGTATTGGCACATACCGTACTACCGAATGGCTCACAGTGCGTCTTTCCTTACGGTAGCAAGGTCCTCTTTAAAAGAAAGTAGCGAGGCTGGATAAGGAAGGAAAAACAGGTACGGCACTTAAAGGCGGGAAAGTCTCTCAGAAGGAAATCAGACTTAGGAATCTAAACGGCCTAAAGAAACGTGAAACCTTGACGTCAGAGCTTGAACACACACACACACACACACACACACACACACACACACACACACACATACACACACACACACACACACACACACACACACTCTCTCTCTCTCTCTCTCTCTCTCTCTCTCTCTCTCTCTCTCTCTCTCTCTCTCTCTCTCTCTCTCTCTCTCTCTCTCTCTCTCTCTCTTCGATTTGGTGGATTTTTTCTAAGCTATTGTTCCTCTCGTTTTTTTCCCTCATTATTTTTCCACCTCATCCTCCCCTCAGTAGTAATCTGCCATTATCTTTACCCTCTCCATCATCATCATCATCATTATCACCACGCTGAGGAACAATTCACTGTCAGTCTGTGATAATCTATTCTTCAATTAAAATTCCACTGTTTCTCATTTGTACCTGAACCTCTGTCTTTTGTTCTCCCTCACCCCACGCCCACTACCACTCTAACCTCCTTGTCCTGCCGTGCTGTCCTACTCTCTCTCTCTCTCTCTCTCTCTCTCTCTCTCTCTCTCTCTCTCTCTCTCTCTCTCTCTCTCTCTCTCTCTCTCTCTCTCTCTCTCTCTCTCTCTCTCTCTTCTCTCTCTCTCTCTCTCTCTCTCTCTCTCTCTCTCTCTCTCTCTCTCTCTCTCTCTCTCTCTCTCTCTCTCTCTCTCTCTCTCTCTCTCTCTCTCTCTCTCTCTCTCTCTCTCTCTGTGGGAGACGCAAAAATTTACATAATACGACATGTATTTAATCAGGGGATGAGAAGATGTGTTTGTGCTTCTCGCTGCGGACGTGCTATCTGCGTGTTTTCTCCATGGTGGGAGGAAGAGAAGGAGGGAGACAGAGGGAGGTGTATTGTCGTTTCTCTCACTTCCTGACGTCAAGCACTTGATGTTGTGACTCCTCAAGTTATTTATTTCAATTGTCGTGGCGCAGAAATCACTGATTCTTCTTTTAGAGTTGTAAGCTTATACTTTTTTGTGTTTCTTTCATTCCCCGCGGTATATTTGTGGAAGTCATGTCTGTATTGAAAATGAGAAACTTTTTAATCTCTTCTTCCAGTTATTACACACACACACACACACACACACACAACACACACACCACACACACACACACCACACACACACACCACACACACACACACACACACACACCACACACACACACATTCATTCATTCATTCATTCATTCATTTTCATTCACTCACGTAGTTCTATTCCATGTTTTGATCCGCGTCCCCC
>JAXIVD010004497.1:0-35533 GCA_036785275.1 Cancer borealis | reverse complement strand
GGAGGGAGGAGGATGAAAGAAAGAAAGAGAGAGGGGGTGGTAGGGAGAGAAGGAAGAAAAATGGGGCTATATACATAGTAGTTGGATACTTAATTAAAGAAAACTAAGAAAATGTAGAAAACGGACGTCAAATAACACGTAAGAGAACATGGGATGAGGAGAAGCGAAGCTGTCGCCGGCGAGTCTCTCAAGGGAATGAATGTCACTGTGTTGCTCCCACGTGTCAAGGACGAAGAGGGAGACTAAATAGAAAAAGGAACACGAAAAGAAAATGTCATTAAATTTACTTCAACATACGCTTTGGGGATTAAAATAAGTTTGGATATGATACTAGTTATTCCAACCTACTTACACATATAACAAAATGAGTATTGGATAGACATACAAGACTATACCAACGAGTAGGCCTCCACGCATCCTCCCACTTCTCTGGATAGTTAGGCCTCTTAAAATAGCCCACAGCCTACGGATAGGCCTTCGTCATCGCAGTCTCATTAGTCGTCCTCTTGGGGTATCGTCTCCAGCCTAAGGTGAGAGGCCAGTGACCCTCCATCCCTCCCTGCCAGGCCTCACCCACATCCTCAGCTCCTCAGGCGAAGGCTCACAAATCGGGTTTATCAGGTCATTTTCTCACTAGTCCCCCTCCTCCTCCTCCTCCTCCTCCTCCTCCTCCTCCTCCTCCTCCTCCTCCTCCTCCTCCTCCTCCTCCTCCTCCTCCTCCTCCTCCTTCGTCTCCCTCCTCCTTTTCCTCCAGTTTTCCTTTCCCCTTCCATGCCGTTAGGTCTTCCCTGTCTCCTTTCTCCTTCGTTTGATGTCTTCTCTTGAGTTGATCCCCTCTCACTCCCCCCCTCTCTCTCTCTCTCTCTCTCTCTCTCTCTCTCTCTCTCTCTCTCTCTCTCTCTCTCTCTCTCTCTCTCTCTCTCTCTCTCTCTCTCTCTCTCTCTCATAATTACCCTTCCTTCCTCCCATTTTACCTCCCTTCCCTCCCTCCCTTCCATGAAATAGGAGTGGTAAGCTAGGGGGATGATAAAAGCCATCGAAGTTTGGAAAATATGAAAGGAGGAAGAAAAGGGATAGAAGGGGAAAAAAGGGGGAAGAATAGATTCGTCCTGAAGGTGACGGGAGACGGATGTTTAGCAGATAAGAAGAGAATGGCTCGTTTGAAGAATGACACGAAGGAAGGAAAGGAAATTAAGAAGCGAAAGACTCGTTGGGAATCATATTAATTGAAGGATTGAGTTAGAGAGAAAAAAAAAAGAAGAAATGACCAATTAACGAAGAAAGAATGAAAGATGGGAAGCAATAAATTTATCACGTTTCGGGAATAAAAAATGAGCAAAGAAGAGAGAAAATATAGACTTTCAAGATCATTATACAGAGCAGACGGATCAGTGGATAGGGATATTCTAACCGCGTGATGAACAGCTTGGGTAAAGAAGGAACAAAGCGAGGAATACGAGATCAAACAAAGGACGACGTAGCGGGAGATAGGGATCAGGCATCACTTAGGAGAAGCCGCGAGAGCATCAGGTTTGTGTCAGCATAATAAGCATCCAGTTTAGAAAGAGAACTTGAAAGGCAGGTGGATAAAGCGAGCTTCAGAAGGACGGGAATAGGTCAGGAGAGGGAAAGTGAGGAAGAGAGAGGCCGGGAGTAGGGATGTTGAGGAAGGGAGAGAGTGAGGGAAGGAAGAAGGGAGGGAGGGCAGGAAGTAGGGTGCTTCCTCCCTTCTTCTCTCCCTTAGTCACAAAAGCCTTGCCCACTATAAAATCTCTCCCAGTGTACGATCGACCACTCGCATCAATGTTAATGATCACTCCTTCATTTCCTCGCCGCCTCGACCCACACCTCCGGCAGTCCTCCCTCCCTCCCTCCCTCCGTCACGTCCCTCACGCTGGCGTCAGGCCGGAGGGCAGCAGGCCAGGCAGACAGCGCGGCCGTGGCGTATTTTTATCAAATCAGCTTCGATCGCTTATACAGAGGATTTGGCTGTTTATTCAGGACGGCAAGGAAGTTTTGAAACTCTTAAATTATGGTCTTAACCTCCGTCACTTTAGAGAACAGAAGGACCAAGAGAGATTGACAGGGGAGGAAAGGGCAGGCAGAGGGGAGGTGAGGGGTTAGGGGGATTAGAGAAGAGGGTGAAAGAGAATAAGAAAAGGAGAGGCAGAAAACAACAAATATAAAGAACAACGACGAAAACAAGAATAGAAGAAATGCCACCAAATACGCAGCAACAAAAACAAACAGGAGAGAGAGAGAGAGAGAGAGAGAGAGAGAGAGAGAGAGTTAGGCTCAGGGTTCTGCGATTTATGGTATGGCCACAGCACTTACGGAAGGGGGCGTAGAGGGGGGGTAGGGAGCTGTATGGTAGTGTGTAGGGAGTAAAGGGGGGAGGTTATGGGGCAGTAGTGTGTGCAGAGAGAGAGAGAGAGAGAGAGAGAGAGAGAGAGAGAGAGAGAGAGAGAGAGAGAGAGAGAGAGTTAATGATGATACAGAAAATTTAATATATAATACGAAATGACACGGGCAGAGAGGAAAAAAGAATGAAATATGAAAAAGAGACAAAAGGAAACACGATTGAATTACGTCAACCAAATTACGTCTATAATTCTGACAACAAAATTACATAATAAGTTCGTAAAAAAAAACGTCCAATGAAATTACGGGAACTTTAATTTACGTTGAAAAAAATATATATATATATAGAAAAAAATAAGTGAAAAATGAAAACTGAGAAAAATAAAACAAAGCGCCTTAAGAAAGAGAGAGAGAGAGAGAGAGAGAGAGAGAGAGAGAGAGAGAGAGAGAGAGAGAGAGAGAGAGAGAGAGAGAGAGAGAGAGAGAGAGAGAGAGAGAGAGAATGCCATCGTAATAGTGATTCAGTTATCTCTCATATGAGCAGTTAGGGTGACCATTCACACACACACACACACACACACACACGACTGTATGGTTCGGATTGTAGTTTCCTGATATTATAAGTCCAGTTTCCAGCGAGAGAGAGAGAGAGAGAGAGAGAGAGAGAGAGAGAGAGAGGGAGAGGAGGGGAAGAGAATATTAAAGGAAAGGAGGGAGGGAGAAACTCAGTGACTCAGTCGTGCCGAAAAAATGGGAAACTGCAATGGAAAATCAATGATGCAATGACAGTAGCGTTCTCCTACGGCACCACCACTACCACCACCACCACCACCACCACCACCACCACCACCACCACCACCACCACCACCACCACCACGCCGTCGCCACCACAAGGATAACCCAATTAGCGACGTTTGAATGACGAAACAAAAATCATTGAAACATTTTGAAGGCCACATTCCACTTTGAAGTAAACCAATTTTACATAGTAGCATCGAGAGAAAGGAGGAGGAGGAGGAGGAGGAGGAGGAGGAGGAAGGAAGGAAGAAGAAGAAGAAGATGTAGGTGTAAGAAAGTTTGTGAGAGAAAACACTGTGATAATTGTTACTGAGAGATCAGAGGCCAGTGACCGTAGCTGGAGAGGACGGAGGGAGGGTGAGGGAAAGGAAAAGAGAAGAAAATCGAAAAAGGGGAAAGGGAGAAAAATGTAAAGAGAAATAGATAACTAGGCGAAGGAGAGAGAAATGAAAGATGTAAACAAGCTGAAGCGAAGAACGAGAGAGCACTTCCAAAGAGAGGGAGAGAGGGGAGAAAGGAGAGAAAGGAAAATAGCGAAAGAAGAGAGAGGAATATCGGAAAATAAAACGGAAGCTCAATAGAAGACAATGTGTAATAAACGTCAGGGGGTGAGGGAAATGGGGAGAAAAAGAGGAAGAAATAAGAGGGGAGAGAGAAAGGCTACAGAAGATGGGAGAGGGAGAAAGAGATGTGAAGGGGAAAAAAGAGAAAAGGAAGCTGAATGATGAACTATACGATATTAGAAGAGAGAGAGAGAGAGAGAGAGAGAGAGAGAGAGAGAGAGAGAGAGAGAGAGAGAGAGAGAGAGAGAGAGAGAGAGGCAAAGGCAATCAACATATGGAATTAATCTCTTACTACAATTACTTTCCTTTTTTTTTTTTCCATTTAACAGTTCAAGGCTTGCGTTCCGCATTTACCGTGTGTGTGTGTGTGTGTGTGTGTGCGTGTGCGTGTGTGCGTGTGCGTGTGCGTGTGCGTGTGTGTGTGTGTGTGTTACATAACCTCTTCCTCATCCTTCCTCCAACACCCACAACACCTGCTCCACACACACACACTTTACCTACCACACACACCCACCCCTTCCCATTCCTCACCCAAACATCCCTTCCCTTTCCCTCATATCCTAACGACTCTAGCCTCCATATCCTTCTTTTCCCTTCCTCTACAACCCATCCCTACACGCCCATCCTAACACACTGAACCAACCCACGGAAAAAAATCTCATTATTTCCCCGAGAAGGTAAACAGGAGCACAAACATCCTTTTATAAGCTTCCTGCGCATTAATTTCACGGGGCCTCTATGTATTCAATTAGGCCTTTAATTATTCGACCCGGTACTTAATTATTGCTCCCAGGTATTTAATTACTCCGCCCAGTACTTGGTTCTTGGCCGAGCTGTAGGACTATTCCGAGAAACTCTTGATTTATTTGAAGATGTCACTTCATTGTTTAATTACTGGACCTAAGATATTCAAGGAGGATTGATTGATACATTTTTTTCGGATATTAATGAATCACTTGTCTCGATTTATGAAGAAAATCCACCTCTTTTGGAACTCGACTTCAGCTTCGCATATTCAACCAAAAGCTAAAAGTAAACATTCACCCAAAGCGTCCAAACATTTAATCAATCCTTTCAGTATTCGACCAAACAAATACTTTATACAAACATTGAATCAGAACCTCCAGCAATCAAGTAATCCTTTTCCAACTTTCGATCCGCGTCCTTGCACCCACCACCTCGCGGAAAGCAGTGTGGCGTGCCCCTAAGTACTCCCGCAGCCACTCTGGAGGCTTATCCTGAGCCCCGCACATCCATTCCCCCACACCCTCCCGCGGCCACGGCGTGCGAGGGACCCCGGGAGATGTTTGGCCGACCCTTGCATATCATTACCAACAATCATAACATTCCACGGCCTCCCTTCTCTCATCCCTCCACACCACCACCACCACCGCGTCCTCCTCCTCCTCCTCCTCCTCCTCCTCCTCCTCCTCCTCCTCCTCCTCCTCCTCCTCCTCCTCCTCCTCCCTCCTGTGCCCCCCAGCTCGTCAACCCAAGGCCTAAGGCACCTCTCCAAAGGGCCCCGGTCGGTCGTTCTAAGGCGAGCCCCGAGATTCGTAATGTTTATGAGGCGTGATGAATGTGGTGGTTGGCTCTGCTGCACCCCATCCTCCTCCTCCTCCTCCTCCTCCTCCTCCTCCTCCTCCTCCTCCTCCTCCTCCTCCTCCTCCTCCTCCTCCTCCTCCTCCCTATCGTAAGTTTTTCTTTCTTCCCGCTGTTTGCTCTCCCAATTTTTTTCTCCTGTGTTTGCAAGCTTGTGCCCTTTTTCAGCATTTTCCAGTCTCTCTCTCTCTCTCTCTCTCTCTCTCTCTCTCTCTTTCTCTTTCTCTTTCTCTTTCTCTTTCTCTCTCTCTTAACTTACTACTTCCTCTGCTACTCCCCTTACTCCCCTTCCTAGTCCCTTTCTCCTCCTCCATCTCTCTCCTTCACCCTGTGTCACCACCACGAGTTGGCTTAATTGTCGTCCTTGGAAATCTGGTTTAGGAAGGAAAGAGAAAGAGAAGCCGTACATCGTTACACCTATTTTCCTTGTTTAGTTTCCCTTCTCATCCCTCGTATTTTTTTTTTATTACTTTCGCGTTACCTGTTTACAATACCTGAGAATCATGTCTTTCGTTCTTTTTTGTTTCACTCAGGTTTCCTTGTCATTTCGTTTCCGCTAATTCAGAGGCCTGACACGCCCTCTCGCAGGCTAGCAGGACGCTGCCCCTCCGCCAGGTCGCCGTTAAGGGCCTCGACGCCCCTCGCATCGGCACACCTCCGCTCCGAAGGTTCTAATTTGGGGTCATTCTAGGCCCACCGCCCCAGTCATTAGGACCGGCGGCTCGACGAAAGTAATTTTGCGCAGAGCCTCCATCACGATGAAAAAAGAGAGATGGCAGATTCCCAGGAAGTCAATTTTTAGATGGATTAAGTGACCTTAGGCCTAGCAAGTTATTAGATCCACCGTCATTAACCCCATCCACTCACTGCTTCCTTCCTCTCCACCTGCCCTTCCGCCTCCACCATTCAAACACCTTACAACACTGATTCTTAACATACACACCCATCGCCGCCGTACCACCGCTGTGTCGAACAAAGGTAAAGGCAAGGTTAAAAAACAGCGAGACGTAGAATAAGAATTTGTATTGAAGGGAGAAGAGAAAATCAGAAATTAAGTCTTGACAATAACAAAGAGAGGGAAAAACTTTATTGACGCTTGAGAAATTCTTTACGGGGGAAGAATAGACCTTGATTAGAAAAAAAGAAAAAAAAATAGCGTAAAAACAACTTAACTGTATCACGTCACACACACACACACACACACACGCACACACACACACACACACACACACACACACACACACACACACACACACACACACACACACACACACACACACACACACACACACACACACATCTGGGGTATATATTTAAGTTAATTTTTAGTTCCCTTCGTCATCGACCAGCCAGGGTTTGTTCCTTTCCGAAGCGTGGTGTGTCGGGAGGCGCTACGACAACTCACCTAATTAAGAAGACTTCTAGAGGACAATTCACCTGTCTGCCGTCCAATTAAGGTATCAATTAAACTTCCAATTAGGTAGAAAAAAATAGAAGCTAATCAAATGACGGTTGTTCTGCGCCGGCTAGTGGGCGATCAGTTGTCTGTTTTCTCTTTCCACTCTCTCGTTGCACCGTATTTGTCCTCCGAACCTCGTTTTCCTCGCCTCACTCTTTTCCTCTTCAATATTTTTTTCATCCTACTGAGGCGGTTCTCCGTATTACAGCTGTTCTTACTTTTTTTGTTTTTATTCGTCTTTGTCTTCATTTCCATATTTCTTTTCTCTATTCAGCCGCCGCGCCAATATTACCAACGCTGCAAGATAATCGCCGGGACAGTACTGGCAACACTGAACGACACTCGCTCAACCATATTGTTTATGAACGACCCGAGGAGAGGACCAGAATAGCAGGAGGGGGGAGGGGAGGGAGGGGAGAGGGGGGGACCAGAAGGAGTGATATAGGAAGGGGTCTGGGTGCCACACAGGGCAAGTTATGTTGTTTCGGAGTTCTAATTTGACTCTTATCTGAGGCTGAGTAAAGTATGGGAGGAAGGGCGAGGGAGGTCAGAAAGAGGTGAAGGAGGTTAGGGAGGGGGTGGAGGTCATTTCCCCAAGCGTAAAACCCCGCAAATGATGATCCAATGCCCCGTAGACATAGTTTATTCGGGTGTTATTGAGCACTTAGGTGGAGCAGGACCTTTCCGACCCGCCACAAAGATTCCAGCCTGGCGTCCTAATTGGTCCTCAGCCGACCTGTAACTGTTCCCTGGGTCGAGATGAAGCAATCTGACCCTCCCTTTCTTTCCCTCCCTGTCACCATGCCCTCACTTGTCCCTGCTCTCTATTATTCTGTTCCGCTCTTGTGTCCTTCGTCGGTTCCGCGTCGCTTTCTCATCACTTCCTTCTCTTCCTGCTCCAACCTACCACAGCGTCTTTCCTCTTTAAACAGTCATGTTCTTTGGGATCTTCTTCATTTCCTTCCGGTTCCTCCCTCTCCTCGCTCCTTCACCACTTGAGTAAACTTCAACTTCCCTTCCCCTTTCCTCCTCCTTCCCCTCTCTCCGTAGGTTGCCGTCGTCAAGGCTAAATGGCCGTCATTAGCTTCTACTTTTCATGGGTCGGGATCGTTACCGCGAGGGGTCTGTCGGGCGGGACTCAGTAAACATGATTCTTAATTAGTCGAGACAGCAGCTGGACGGGGTGGCCGTGACCCAAGCTGCCGACGGGGTTTGTTGTCCGAGCAGCGGCCTTTGAAGTGCCCGCCACCGACCGGGTTCTCCGCGAGAGTTAGCAAACATCAGTTCCAGCGGTCCGCCTTGAAGGAGATAACCCGCGTACTACTCCCTCATCCCTACCTGACACCCTGCCGAGAGTATACTCCAGGCCAGAACAGCACAAAGGATGCACCGACAAGGGCCCTCCACACCTAACAGAGGACTCAGCTGCGCTTCCTCCTAATCACACGGTATTAGCCGTCGCTCTAAACAAAAAGTTTTTTTTTCTCTCCCTTTCCCAACCTCTATAAATATACAAACTGGTGACCCCGTTCAGGCTACGCAGTGTTGCCACATGAAGAGCTCTTTATTGGTTTTCTCTTCCGTGGTTCCAGGAATTCCAGAACCCTTGGAATAGCGGCAGGAGGGTAGGAGTGTGAGGGAAGGGGGGAGGGAGAGGGGGCACTAGATGGGAGGGGTGGGTAAGCGGCCGCTCTTTGTTTGTCACGCCAACAGCACCCCCGCCCCCCGCGTGGGAGGCGGGGGGCGGGGAGGAAAACAACTGTCATAACGTAAGTGATGGAATAACACTCCTCTTCACGTGTAAAGCAAGTGACGTTGAATATAAAGGGAAGGCAAGGTGAGGATCCGTAAGTGAGTGTGTGTAGTGTACCTACTGATAAGAGAGAGAGGAATAGGCAACAACAACGACACTAATATTAATCACGTGAAAGGCAACATTAGTACTCACAGTTTTGGAAGCACAACTGAATACGCCAATCACACGATGCCAACACATCCCAACACGCCGCGGTGAAGGTCTCGTGAATATTCAACAAAGGACGCCAGTCACACACACACACACACACACACACACACACACACACACACACACACACACACACACACACACACACACACACACACACACACACACACACACACAGAAAAAAAAGACATAAAACAGACTTCCCAATCGCTTCTTATCACACGACTTACACTCCGCCACGTCAACACAACATTCCCTTCCCTTCCCTTCCCTTCCCTACCCTACCCTACCCTATCCTAACCTTCCCTTCCCTTCCCTTCCTTTCTCCTTTCTTCTCCATCCTTGCACCTCTTCCTGGCCTCCTCCCCAGTATGTCCCCTTCCCTTCCTCCTTCCTCTTCACTTACCTACAAGCAGATGAGAACAACACTCACGCCCCAGAGACCCACACATCCCCTGTAGGTGATAATTTGAGGTGAACGGCCCCTAGGGTATATCAAGGAGGGAGCCAGTGAAAACTTGCACACACACACACACACACACACACACACAGAGAGAGAGAGAGAGAGAGAGAGAGAGAGAGAGAGAGAGAGAGAGAGAGAGAGAGAGAGAGAATAGTAACTTGCAAACGAAATAAGAAAACATGCCACGCCAAGAAAAGCTAGAATTAAGGCACAGAACATAAACGGGAACGACGTAGGGAGAGTAGTATGATGAAGGGTGATGGAGAGAAGGGAAGGGAATGTAAAGATAGAATAATGAGTTAAGGAGCACGTGGGGAGAAAGACGAGGAGGAGGAGGAGGAGGAGGAGGAGAGGAAAGGAATGAGTGAGTGAATGAAGGTGGGAGGGAAGGGAACGGGGTAGAGGTAGCAATGTATGAGACAGGCTAGATGGGGGCGTAGGAAGGGAAGAGAAGGGAATGAGGGAGGGAGGGGCAAGGGCGTAAGTCAGGTCAGTTGCACACTAAGATAAGGGTGTAGAGTCTTAATCCTTCGTTCAACGTCGTCACCTTGCGTTCAGAGGCAGCCAACAAAGACCATTGATACCCATTAAGATAACCAGTGTTGTGAAGACGAAGCATAATGGCAAAGGGGAGAGAGGGAGAGCGTGCTAAGGCAGTGACAGGAAACTTTACAACCTATTCTCTCTCTCTCTCTCTCTCTCTCTCTCTCTCTCTCTCTCTCTCTCTCTCTCTCTCTCTCTCTCTCTCTCTCTCTCTCTCTCTCTCTCTCAAATACTCTCCCTTCACGTACTGCTCTTACTATTAAACCCTCAACTTTCCTGCCCTTTTCTCTCTCTCTCTCTCTCTCTCTCTCCTCCTCCTCCTCCTGGTGCTGCTGCTGCTACTGGTACTCTCCCTCTCTCCACTCGTGTCATTAAGAATATGTGTAACGAGTGCGGGCTGACATATGTGATCACGTCGTCGTTACTGCCATCATAAACACGGAGATTAAGATCGTCGGCAGGAAGGGAAAGGAGGTAAGGGAGGGAGGGAGGGAGGGAGGGAGGTAGTTAGTAGGCATACGTTGGAGGGTTGTTAGCGTTCTCCTCTTTTTTTTTTTAATACTTAGTGCAACTACTTCACCATATGTGTAAGCGAGAGAAAGAGAGAAAGGGGGGGAAGGGAGAGATAAAGGGAGGGATTAAGAGACACACAGAGAGAGAGAGAGAGAAAGAGAGAGAGAGAGAGAGAGAGAGAGAGAGAGGGTAAACATGAAGTACAGAGAGTTTTGATCGAATTATTTTTTTTTTGGGGGGGGGTTTCCTTTCTCTCAAGTTTATTATTATTATTTTTTTTGTGTCGAGAAGATTGTGTGTCTTGGAAAATGAGATTGCTATACAAATAATAATTGGATCGAGGCTTAGGTGCAACTTTCAGGAAGAGGGAAGGGAAAAGATTACAGAGAGAGAGAGAGAGAGAGAGAGAGAGAGAGAGAGAGAGAGAGAGAGAGAGAGAGAGAGAGGTGAGTTTTGAATTGCAAATTGGATTGGTGTCATCCCATTACGTACAGCGGCTTTTAGCGGTGGGCTGTGTGTTGTAGCGGTAGGCTGTGGGCGGCTAGGGTGAAAGCGTTCCTGGGTTAGTGGTTATAAGGGCTGCAGGGTTAGACAGGATTTGTGGGCGGCAAGAAAGTTAAATAGACAGTCAGGAATGTAAAAAGATTAAACAGAACGTATGTGAAAAAAAAAATGAAAGAAAGAATAAACAGGAAATGAATAGAAGGATACTAACGTGAAATGAAGAGATTAAACAGATTACTTAGGAAAAAGAATGTGTAACAAAAAGTAAATAAAAGTGGAAGCGATAGGGTGATGAGATAAAGGTGATCACAGGAGTAGGGTGGGTGTACAGGGCCAACAGGAAGGGTGGAAAGGGATGGAAAAAGGCGGAGAAAGAAAGAAAGATAAAAAAGGGAATAAAGGAAAGGAAGGAGAGAGGGAGGGGGGTGGGGTGGTCCTGCCTGTGCCAAAATCACTCTGGGCCTCCCCTCGCTCGCAAAAAAAAAAAAAAAAAAAGAAACGAGGAAATATAAATCTCACTTCCCCTCGGTTGTCCCCTTGTCTTCGATTTCATTTTCGCCCGCGGCTTCGTATTAATCCCAGATTGACGGCGACCAAACAGGAAATAAAGTAATAACCCCCAAAACACGAGCCTCAAAGAGAAAGAAAATAGGAAGAAAATGACGTCTGTATCACCCACTCTGTTCTGTTCTGTACTCCTCCTCCTCCTCCTCCTCCTCCTCCTCCTCCTCCTCCTCCTCCTCCTCCTCCTCCTCTCCTGTATCCCCAATAACCCTCAAGAAAATGAAAAATACTCCAAATTCCCTGATAATTCCATCGATGGCGTAAAACGGATGAGGAACAGGATGCCAAAGACTCAATAAATCCCCTTCTTCCCCTTCATCCCCTCTTCCCCCCCTCCCCCATCACCCTATACTGATCTGCCCAAGGGAGGGGCGGAGGGTGTCATTTGGCACAAGTTTTCTGCGGGATGGGTTGTTGGGAGGGAAGAAGGGAAGGAGGGAAGGCCGATTTTATAGGCCTATCTGGAGGGAGTATCGCGAAGACTGCCAAAAAAGGAATACATTAACCAGATTTTTTCCCTCCTCTTTTTCGCTTAGTATTTGATGAGCCGCGCGGATGAAAGACTCAAAGTATTGTGTTGTATTCCCCTGTCTTGATGCGTAGTTTTACGTAATACATTCTCTCTCTCTCTCTCTCTCTCTCTCTCTCTCTCTCTCTCTCTCTCTCTCTCTCTCTCTCTCTCTCTCTCTCTCTCTCTCTCTCTCTCTCTCTCTCTCTCTCTCTTATAGGGCACTGCAGGGGCGACAACTCTCAGTCGTAGCGATAAGAATCGATAAGGTTCCTTTTCCTTGGTGAATTAGGCTGTGAAATGACCCTTAAAACGACCGGTGCAAGAAGCTGCCGATTGCTTCCTTCAGCGCTTTCTTCTGCGTCATATCCGAGTACGTGCGTAGCGGTGCCGTCCACGGTCTTTGTAGGCCAAACCGAACAGCTAAGGGTGTCTTAGGCAGCAGGGGATAGATGAGATGTGTCCTGAAGAGAGGGTAACAACGTGCACGTGTTGTGTAGAAGCGAAAAATAACCTAGGAAGAAATGGGCCCGTCGACAACTAAGGAGTTTGTTTATGTGACAGGCCGCGAGGAGGGGCGATCAGCGTTACCAACCATGTGCGGGAGACGTGCGCCTCCCAGGAAAGAGGGAATGGGAGAGGAGGTTTAAGGTTTCACTCAAGGACACTATGTTTAGTCGTTGAGAGTCAGAATGAGCTAAGGGAGTAGACACGACGTTTGAGATTGTACCACCGCCTTGCGTCATATCTTTACTGTGTGATTCCGGGACTGAAGCTGCCTAGTGGGGTGTGTGTAGAGTAGATGAAGGTGAGGTGATGATGATGATGATGAGGATAAGAATGGCTGGCAATGTTGGGTGCCGGGGAGCAGCTTGAATTCGCGTGGTATCAGTAAAGGGGGGAGGGAGGGAGGGAGGGAGACGAGGACGAGATGGAAACATTGCGATTTATGGCTGCGGTTGTAAGAACTAAAATACTTTCTTGGTAATTTCTGAGACAGTAGGTTTTGAGTGAGGGAATGGAGAGTTGTGTGTGTCTGTGTGACCACTTAGAGCGCCGAGGTTCAGGAGTCTTTATACATTGAAGAAACATCTCAAGTTACACACCTACACTCACTAGATGGATGGATGGATGGATTGATATTTGTATGCGTGTATTTATATAAATGTTAATGTATGTATATGTATGTATATGCACTCAGTTATGTGTAGTATTGTATTAATACATTTAATATTCGAGTATTTATTAGTTAACGATTTAAGTGTGAGTTCAGTGATATTTTGTATTCTTTAAGTATATAACTACTTGCCCGACTTCCTTCAGGCAGATGTGTGGTAAATTTGTGCACGCTCGTTCATTTACTTTCCCTGCGGGAACAGCGTTCCGCCGCATCGCCCGAAGGCCGAGTCACTCTGGGTACCTCGTCTGCCGCTTACAATGTCGCTGCCACCGCATTCTAAATAATTTTTTACATTTGTAAAAAGTCACCAAGACCAGTGTTCCACCTCACAGTACCATATTTCCCTGAGTTTGATTCTGTCACAGTGCCGCCACTTCACGTCTATAACTCTCATGTGCAAGTAAAACGAGCAAAAGGTTAAAGACATAAATAAAGTGCAGCTTAGACAGTTAAAAAGTTCCAGTTGTCATCAGTTACGTCAGAGAAGTTGGTTACTCTAACAAGCGCCTCAGAAAGGCTTTAGTGTGAGTAAGTGAAACAGGTTGCGTGAAGGCCGCAGAGTGTTATAGATGCCGCCGTCACCGTCACCTTCGTCGTTCAGCGGCAGGAGCCACAGCGCCGTGGGTGTGTAGCTAGGGCGTCGCAGGGATGTAGCCGAGACACCAGGCGCAGCCCCTGCACGGGCGGGACGTGTACAGGCCGCTGTCTCAGCCGTCGGCGGGAGGACCGTGAAGCGGAGTCCGTCATGGCCGGACAGGGGTCCGCAGTAACTTGTGAGGCGACACACACATACACACACCTGCAGAAGCCGTGTTAGGCCGAGACGCCCCCGCGGTGTAAGCTCGCACGAAAACCCTCCCTCAGTTGTCACAAGAAGAAGGCTAGCTAAGAAAGCCGCATTAAGACGCTCCATAAACTTAAAAGAGCGACAGATGTGGTGTGAGGCGAGCGGTGGTGTATAGCCGCGGGTGCGGTGCTGTAGGTGTAGGCGGCCGTCCCTCCCGCCCGTCCAGCCCCCGCCAGATCCCCGCCACAAGACCCGCCCACCTACGGCGTCCAGAGTGTCACTTAGAACCCAAGTTGTAGAAAACTTGTTCAAGATCAATGTTGTTATTTACTAAAGATGTAAATGTTTTGATCTTATGTACCTCATAATTACTACCCTTCATGTTGCTCATTCTGAGTTAAGATTTACTGTGTCACTTCACACATATGGAGCTTGTTGTACCTCACATTCTCACCGTCCCATTATGAGATGCTTGTTCGCTCATGCCACTCCTTGCCACATGCTCTCCTTGACTCCTGTATGACGGTATGCGCCGCCCGGACCACTCTGACGGTAATACTCAGGTAACGTAACGCACACACGCTAAGACGTCAAAAAACTAACAAACACGTACAACGCCTGGCATTACAAACTCCCTTGAAGGAGGAAGCCCATCACACGATTCAGTCACAACACACACACAGACACACACACACACACACACACACACACACACACACACACACACACACACACACACACACACACACACACACACACACACTAACATGCGTTACGCCTAGCGGGTCGTAATAAGGTGTTAAGGTAGGTAAAAAGTTTTCTACTGACGTTCTTTTACCTCCTCCTCCTCCTGTCCACCCATTTTGCACACCTCTCCTTCATTTCTCTGATGACATCTCGTACCTTTCCATCTTCCTCCCTCAACGGGTTCTTCCTTAAGCTTCCCTTCTCCTGTACCTTTCCATCTCCCTTACATCTCTCGAGTCCCCGCGGCCCGCGAGACTCACGCCCTGCGGTGCTCACGGCTAGCTCAGGCTAGGCGGGTGACAGGTGACAAGTGCGCCGTGTGTCTAGTAACGAGCGTGAGGCAGGTGAAGGAGACAGGTAGGTGGTGCCCCCCGAGCGGCGGGGCACCGAGCGTCAGTGTTCGCTTACCTCACCCAGCCCAACTTTGGCTATTCATTCAACCATTACTTTCACATTAATTTATAAATAATAACAATTATTAAATACAGTACTTATATGATTTTCTTAGATTTATTTAGTTTATTACTATAGTTTCACTATTGATTATCATAATTATTATTATTATTTTTATTTATTATTATTGTTATCATTACTATTACTATTACTACCACTGCTACCAATTTTTTTCTCCTTATCATCATGTCCTGTGTACACACAGTGTCCCTGATGTGTGCGCCGCGTATCTGCTGTTCATCCCTAAATAAGTAGTTCCTCCCACACATACTATGTGTAGGTGTTCACTCTCACTGTCCACGCGCGCTACTCTCTGTGCGACGCGTATGTAGTAACATACAAAGTTAACTGTGTAAAACGTTTAAGATTAAAACTTGTGAAACGTGGTAACTTTATTGTAGTAATACGTGTACTTTTTTCTGTAATAACGTTGTAAATGTTGATGTAAAGCTGAAATGTCGGCCGATGCCACCCTGCGTTGAGCGTAATGCGCGAGCGCCCGGGGAGGAGGAAGACGAACTCAGCTTAAATAAATACATACAAGCGACTTGGTAATAGAAAAAAAAAAGTTTTAATCCATCCCTTGCGGAACAAGCGCGAGTCAGGGTCACCAGCCACGAGTCAGCATCTATCATGCTTTGGTTTACAATTATTGATGTCTTGACACCCACCTACCCACACATTGACCCATCCACACCCACCCACCCACCCACCCACCCATCCACCTACCCACACATATTCTCTCATCCATATCTACCCACATTTTAAATGTAACTGTCTAATAATCAAAATCTATTCCAGGTTAACTTAAAAGGTGATTTGTTTTTTTGTGAACTTCTTTCTTTGTGTACCTTCACCTAAGTTTTCAGGTTACTTCAGTCAACACAGCCTTCACATTCCTCTTGACCTGTGTCACGGTAAGGCCTCAGTGGTAAGTCTGCCTCTCAAACCAGCCAGGGACGTGGGATGCGATCGGTTAGTACGTTTACTACACCTTTAGGACTTTGAAGAATTTTTCATATTTTATTCAGCGGCATTTTAATGGATTTCAAACGCAAAGCATTTTTTTTCATACTCTCTGACCCGTACATCACTTCCCTGCCCTCGTTTATCAGAAATAAGTGTTGCATTATGGGAATTTACGCCCTATAGACAGCGTCATATATCACTAGCCTTTGATGCGTATGAAATATATATTAATAATTTATAGTCTTACGCCCCAAGAAGGGAAAAAAAAATATATATAGATAAATTTTTCCTTGGTGTGGGAAATTCTCTTAAGGGGTCGCCATATATATTAGGGGCCACGTGCCTCGGAAGATTCATAGTGGTTGAGCCTTCGCCCAGAAAGTTCCCTCCTTGCCTGCAGGGCCACACGGCGTCCCCTTCCACCCCGAACTGTGCTGCCGGATAGCCAGTTGACGAAGATGATTTTGTTCTCAGAATCCGACTCACTCTTACTGAATACTCTTATTAGAAGTCGCCACGCAATCACATTCTTCTTTTCTTGCACTTAAAAGTACCTCGACGCTAATATGCTACTCCGATGAATGCATTTCGTCTCTAAGTAATCTGTATAGTCACTAAGCCTCATTCTTATTTTATTTTATATTTTTGGAAACTTATCTCCATTTCTCCTCGTTAAAAATATTGTATGACATGCTCACAAAAAAGAAAATTGCACCGAACTGTTTAAAATGGATTGTTTTGCTCTCAAAGTTTGCCAATTTGTTGAAGTAAAGATACACTACTCGCCTTGTACCTTCTTGTAAAAAAAAGATAAAAACGCCTTACGACTTGTTTCCTGCAGTTTGTTGCGTCTTTATAGCTCATTTGGCAAAGTTAGCGTCATGTTACACTTCATTATTTAGCGTTGTTTCGGACTTTTTATCTTCTATCTTCCTACAAAAAGTATATTGTTAGCGCATCACTTTTGCATCGCTCTAAGGGCCAGCCCGCCTTTATATCTTAGCCCAGAAAGGTACGGTGCCTTATTTGTCTTTTCCGTGGACGTGAAGGCTATAAAAAGTATGTCCCACCTCCAAATTTACATAATTCTTACATTTTCCTTCCTGATGAGGTTGTGGCCCAATTTCCCCTCGAGGTCGTCAGCACACAAGCAGACAGTCACATGTTCGACGGAGAAATGATGAAAAATTGTAGCTTTCTTCGATGTCGCTTCCATCTTCCCGCGGCGACTGAGTGGCTGCTGTTATTATATCTGAGCCTGATTTACGCGGCCATCCATCCCCCTTTATAGCGAGCCCAGTGACTTGTTGAGCGCCGCCCGTCCAGACATGGGAGGGGTTCCTTGTTATATGGATATTGTTTTGACGATTTCGTAGAAGGTAGGAAGTAAAGGGAGGGAGACCAGGTATTGTAATCAAGGGAAAGTATCTTCCATTGCTCCTACGGGTTCAATAGTTTCCGGATGATGAATTTTTATGTTTTAGGGTATAATTATTCATTGCGAGATGTAGAATTTATCAGGGAGATGTTAGCGTTGTGTTGTTACCTCGTTGTAGCCCGGCTGTTATCACCACAATACGGGTGCCTCCCCCACTCCTCTCCACCCCTTCCAAACCCCGTCGCATGACACCCTGCTCCCCCACGTCCAGCAGAATCTGTCAGCGCCTCCTCGGACGCCACCAGTTACCTCTGTTCGTGGCGGGGCAGGGGCACGACACGACCCTCAGCTCAGGTCAGGCGTGCAGGTGTCAGCGCGGGGCATCTCCAGGACGAGGTGCGAGCGAGCGCCAAACTCAAATGCAGGTCAGAGGCGCACATGGTTTTCGCGCCCCCCTCTGCCATCTCGCCTGGAGCAGCCCTGCGTTGACTACGTTAAGGGGGAGGTGACCCTGAATGGAGGATTAGCGCCGCCTCCTGACGCCCCCGTGTGGCCACCGTCTCCGCGACACACGTGCCAGATGACCAACTCACACCCTTTGCTGCCCGCCGTGCTTGCCCTTCCCGGCCCGGCTGCCCCCTGACCATCTTCACTCCACCGATGACGCTCTCACTCTTGTTTTACATTTTTTCCCTATTCCCTCTGCTGCTGTTCAATCCGACTTTTTTTTTTTATCTTATTCTGTAATTTTTTTTCAATACTAGTGCTCTGCTGCTTTCTTCTCTCCACTTTTTTTTTCTCCTATTTTCTCCCTCCTCCTCCTCCTCCTCCAGCTGTTCGTCGCAGGTGGAGGGTCAGGCTGGGTCGCGGCTAGGCGGGGTGGGCGCGGCGGGATGAGTGATGACTGCCAGCACCTCAACCTCAACCTCTGCTCCTCGCTGTGCCTTCTCCCTTCCCTGCCTCCGTGCTGCGAGCCCTCTGTGCTGTGTGAGATATATACTTAGAGCGCTTAGCTACACACCAAAGCAATAATCTTTAGTTGTAAGTTAGGCTGTAGTGACCCAGACTTAATGGTCCCCACACCCACTATCCTCGCTTTAATTATCTTTTTTTTTCTTCTATATATGTAATCCAGACTTGTGGGTTTCTTTTTCCCTCTTAAATTTCTGTATTTTTTTTTTTTAAACTAGTTCAGTTTCATAAATCGGGGGAAGGGAGTAGAGGTATTTGCAGTATAATTATTTTTTTTCATACATACATACATACATAATAAATATATATATAAATATTTTTTATTTACGTCAGCGTTGTGTTGGTTCATCTGTTTTTATTTTTCTTAATTAATTTTGTCATTATATTTTTGTTTCTTAAGCACCACCGCCACCGCTCTCGGGTTCCCCAAAGCCTGTAATGTAGAGGTAGTGGTGTCAACCCTGCCCTTCCCTCCCCCCGACCCCTGTCCCTCCCCTTACCCTCCCTGTGGCGCAGAAGAGAAGCTTTGTGGAAATGACGGTCGGGTCGCTGCCTCGTGACAACAGAACGTAATATCTCCTTCACGTAGAGAGAGAGAAAGTGAGAGAGAGAGAGAGAGAGAGAGAGAGAGAGAGAGAGAGAGAGAGAGAGAGAGAGAGAGAGAGAGAGATAATTATCACAACAGTCCTTCAGCGTTTTTTATCAAAGGAACACTCGTGGAAATAGTAAGGTTATTGTATTTTTCGTTCCCTCATGTTATTGATAAAGAAAAAGACACAACAATAATAAGTTACATACCGATTCTCTGGGGAGGGAAGCGTAGCAGAGAATCCGTGATGATGGAGGGAGGGAGGACCTGGAAGTAAAGATTAAATACAAAATTAAAACAACAATAACAAAAACAAAATAACAAAAAAAGCAAAAAAAGAATGACAGGAGGGAGAGGAAACACAAAAGAAGAAAGAACGAGAAGGCAAAGGGAGTAGGACGATAATAATGAAAATGAAAAATGAAAAAGGGGCAGGAGGAGGGAGGGAAAGGGAGAGATACATGAAAGGAGAAAAGTAGGAAAACAAAACCAAACGAAACAAAACAAAGAGGATAGGAAGGCAACGATGAAACAGATAGAAAGGAAGAGAGGAGTGAGGGAGGGAGAGAAAGGAAAGAAAGATAGAGAACCTTTTATTATTTCTTTTTAATGGGAGTCCGGCATTAGCACAAAACAAAGAGCTAAGTGATAGAGCGTCGTTAGGGAAGAGTCATTGGGGCAGAACGGGTAGGGGGGAGGAGGGTGTTTAGGCGGGGCTGGGTGGAGCGGGGCGGGTCACTTACAGCCTGGGAACGGGAGAGAGAGAAAGAGAAGTATGAAGGAAAAAGATATGTATTTACTACGTGTTGCTATTAGTTATCTGCGCACCTTCCATCACGTGAAAAGAAGTAGATGTTGTTTGTACACTTTTCTATGTATGGTTTGCTTGCCATTACACGCTCTTTCTCCTTTGTATTTCAGTCCTTCTGACGGACGTGTGTTTCCTTGATCAGTAGTCTTCTTCTCTTGCTATTTAGACGTAAGGTGTGTCATTTATTTAGTCAGTTTGTGGATTGCTTTCGTGTCAGCAAGCGGTCGTAGTATTAGTTAACCACGTGCTTGTCATACTCACTCTGAACTTGGTATGGTATTTGGTGTTTGCTTGCTGTGCCTCAATTTGCACATCTGCGTTTGCTACAGAAGAGGGATGATGGTGTTTGATTATGTATCTTGAAGTGTGTGTGGCCTACTCATGTACAGGGCGCTGAGTATGCATGGGTTCTTGTGATTTAGTGTGAATTTGTTTAATATTACCTGTCCCACACCTGTAGTTAGATAAAATCGTTTTCTCCTCACAAGGCATAACAACCACCCCTTACTATATTTTCGTTAGTTAGAAAGTAATCTTTTATTGGGAGATGGACTTACTTTTTTTGCAAGTGATAATTGATGCAAACATTTTCTCATTAATATATATTTTTAGAAGGTCTATCCTCTGCTTGTTTTTAACTGGTGATCACTAGTAGATGCATTAACACCTTGCAATATATATTTTTTTGTCCTAGATGCAGATTTGTCCTTTGTGTAGACGTAGATCCACCGTTTATGTTGTTGTGTTACTCTTTAGTCTTCTCCCACTATTGTATTTTTGGCACGTGGTTCTTTTATGTGTGTGTTTATCTTGCTGTCTTGAAAATGCTTTGGATCTAAACATAATGTATCGTCAATCACATGTCACACCAAATGGGTTCTTGATACTACTACCATTTAGTGCTTCTTGGGTTACCGTTCCTAATTAGCTTTGTGCACCCGTGTTCGACCCGTGTTTATACAGCTTGACTCACGTGTGTTCCACTTCAAGCATTGTGCATTGGTCTGTCAGATGAATGCTTCCTTATTAGCCACTGGTCAACGCTCCTTAATTCCTGGATATCTTTACTGCGACTTTTTCTCCTGCTCTTTGCCGGCTTGTACCGTGTCACCTACTCCACCGTGCTTCACGCTAACCAAGTACCTCTCTCTGCTAAGACGATCTGGTAGTTAGCAAAGTAATCTAATTTATTGTAATAATTAGCAGCGTGCACCTTGTTGTAAGTTATTGATTAGCTGTTTGTAACTTATGGTGTGTCTCTGACTGGCTTCTCACGCCTCCTGGTTCTCTAATTAGTACGGTTTCACATCCTGTCTCTATTCGCTGATTGGTTAACTGCACCGTGTTGCACTCCATTGATTGGTTGGTTACTTGCACGTGTGATTGCCTGATCGGTTCTGGCATCATGATTCACTAACTAGATAGCTATTACATACTGTAAATTGGACTGAACAGGTCGTGTATTAATTATATTCTTGCATTTTGTAACATTTAGTTGTGTGTCACCTTGTTGGTTGGCTTCACTCACTACGTCTTCCTTGCTGCTGCATTACTCTATACTTGCTTCTCTGTCCTTCGCCACTCTGAACACTATGCAAGAAGGCAAGTTCGAAACAAAAGCGAAACTCAATCCCATAGTATATTTGCCTGGTAAACTGTCACTTACTGTTTGCTTCTATATAAAGTATTGCTTGTATTTTTGTGTGTGTTGTGAAAATACTGATCTGCACATCCGCGGCTCTTGAAACATGTTACCGTAATCGTTGGTGAATCCACGCGGCTCAAGGACACTGAATCGAGTGGTCTCGCCGAGAACCCGGTGTTGTATTAGTGTTGC
The DNA here is from genome assembly GCA_036785275.1 of Cancer borealis. Lineage (NCBI taxonomy): Eukaryota > Metazoa > Arthropoda > Malacostraca > Decapoda > Cancridae > Cancer > Cancer borealis. Next base: position 13,966 of record JAXIVD010004497.1, on the reverse strand, counting down.
GAGGGGATGACGATGTGCTTCTGTCGGGTAGCTTTTGCGATTTTTGCATCCTTCCACCTACCCTTGTGTGTGTGTGTGTGTGTGTGTGTGTTACCGCCTTGTGCATTATCTAGTTAAAAATCCTTCGTAACGCTGTGGAAACCTCCGACACATGCCTTCTGCCTGTCCACAACCTGCACGCGCCGCTTCCTTGCCCTTCACCTTGCACATCACCCCATGACGCCCGCCGAGCGACCCTTGCCCGCCGTCCTGCCCTGCTTGTGGATTCACCGTGACCATCACCCCCGCTGGGTCTTCTGTCGCGTCTGAGGTGTGACGTCATCGACTGAGACCAAGGAGCTACTATTAAACCTGCCACTCCCTGCCCTGCCGTGCTGTCGTCTCGACTGCTCCTTCGCCAGATACTGTGTGTCTCACGGCCCTCGTCTTGCGTATGCTTCTTTGACTCAACTGACTCGTGTAGCGACTCTCCGGTGACTCAACAAGCTGTGTCCTAAAATCCTAATCCGAACGCTTAGCTGTTTTCTATGCTTTGCGTCTTCTCCTTCATTCTAAATGTATTTCATTCTTCATTACGGAAACCTATTTCTCGAGCCAGGATGTGCGGCGACGCGGGACCGACCATAGCGCAGAAAAATAAAGGCGAAGCGAGAGTATGATCCCTCCGTTGCGGTGTCGACGACTTCGTTAAGACTTTTTTTGTATATGAGGAGGGAGAGAGGAAAAACTGTGTAAATCTAAACCCTAGAGAGAGGGGGGGGAAAAGTAACGAGGAAAAGAAAACAGGCCTTCTTAGCGATCCGTGGCGTGAGATTGGACCTTAAGAAACTGGGAGGGAAGGCGTAGGGTAGAGGGGAAGGTCTGCGCCGCGGGACTGTCACCGTAACTTTGCGTGGAGAATCCTAGCGTGAGATGCGAGAGGCACGGCGCCCGCTCCACCTGATGTAGGGGGAAAATACTTCTCTCAGAGGGATATGTGTATGGTAGGAGAAGGGAAACAGGTGGGAGGTCTTCAGGGAATATCTCTCTTAAAGAGGTGAGGAAGCAAAGGAAGTAGGGAAAAAAAAGTTAAGAGAAGGTGTTTAGGTAGGAGTGGGAGGAGGCTGGCACTAAGGAGGGAAATAGTAGCAGCAAGGGGTCGAGTTAGGGAGGAAAGGAAAATTAGAGGGAGGAAGGTAGGAGGAGGGAAGGAGTTTGATCATAATGTACTTAACGAGCTAACGAGGGAGGGAGAAAATTAAGGAAGGAAGTAGAGGATTAAGGTCGCTGAAGGGAGTGACGTAAGCAATAATGTTTCATAATAATAGCGAGAATGATGATAAAATAGCAAAAAAGGCAAGAGAGAAAAAAACAAAACCCTCTATATATTACACTACAGGAAATGTGAAAAGAAACTTGCTATAACTTACGATGAAAAAAGAAGAAAAAAGAAAAGAAAACATTTGAACTATAACCATATACTCGAAAAAAATAAATAAATAAGAATCATAAACAAAGGTTATAGGCGTAACCCTTTCCTTCCCATATATTAACCCACCCTGCGTCTCCCTCCCTCCCCAACACTCCATCAACCCCACACCACTTCACCTCCACTCACCATCCTCTTCCCTTCCTCCATCCCTCCCCTACCCACCCTTCCACCCATGCAACCTAACCATTCCTAAGCACCAGTCCTCCACCTTCATCACAGCGAGGGATAGAGGGAGGGAGGGAGGGATCAGTTTCCAGACATTCAGCGACCCAGGAGCAGAAGTGATGACTGTGATAACGCGCAAGGCGGCCACTCTAACGAAGCATAGACACCCGCCTGGTTTATGGGGAGGCTCTTGACGCAGATGAGAGAGAGAGAGAGAGAGAGAGAGAGAGAGAGAGAGAGAGAGAGAGAGAGAGAGAGAGAGAGAGAGAGAGAGAAGAGAGAAGAGAGAATTTCATGCTATTCTAGTCACAACAGCCATTTTCAGTGATATTTTTTTCTCTTTAATTTCTCTAGAGTATTCTTATTATTACTATTTTGCTTTATGGATTGCGTTCTCTTTCCCTTCGCTGTCACTCTCTCTTTTTTTTTTATTTTTGCCTTCGTGGCGTGCTGACGAGTTTTAGGGGGCAGTGGTTATGGGTTTTAGCAGTCTCTCTCTCTCTCTCTCTCTCTCTCTCTCTCTCTCTCTCTCTCTCTCTCTCTCTCTCTCTCTCTCTCTCTCTCTCTCTCTCTCTCTTTCTCTCTCTCTCTCTCTCTCTCTCTCTCTCTCTCTCTCTCTCTCTCTCTCTCTCTCTCTCTCTCTCTCTCTCTCTCTCTCTCTCTCACGCCGTAAAAGAATAGGGTGTAAAAGCGGGGTTCCACTTTAAAGGGTCTGAAATTATCGCCCATGAAAACGTGTAATACTCTTTCCACATTGTTACATCACGGGGGACACAGTTATTATTAATATTATTTTTATTATTATTTATATTATTATTATTATTATTATTATTTTTATAACTACAATTGCTGCTACGTTTAATCTCCGACCACGTAATATCACTATTTTTCCGCCGCTGTCCATATAGTTCGATAGGTGACAAAAATAGCTAATAATAATGATAATAATAATAATAATAAGATTTAGTATAGATTAGACCCGTATATAGTGGTTTGGTGGAGTTGGGTGTGTGTGGCAGAAGTAGGTAGATAATTAGGTATGTAGTATTGCGTGTAACTTATAATAATAATAACAGACGAGGTGTGTTTGCTCTCGCCGGTAAGCTGAGCAGGTCAGGTTCAGGACAGTAACTGGAGTGTCCGTGTGTGTGTGTGTGCCGGTGTGTAGGACTTAACACTAGTAGTAGTAGTGCAGGGAGTCTTTACGGAAATCAGGGTTAGGCAAGATTGCTGCTGTCAGGGGTTGAGTGCTGTCGGTTTACCTTGATTTTTCGTTGCCTTCTACCTTATCTTGTCTGTCTCAGTTCCTCTTACTCCTTTTCTCTTGTTACTAATTCAAGTAGCTCTCTATTATTATTGTTAGTGATTTCTCTCTCTCTCTCTCTCTCTCTCTCTCTCTCTCTCTCTCTCTCTCTCTCTCTCTCTCTCTCTCTCTCTCTCTCTCTCTCTCTCTCTCACTCAACCCCAGAGCACCCCTTGCCGCCCTGGTCACCGTAACACCGCCGCAGGGGATTCTCCGGTACAGTAAAGTGTCACTTAAAGGGGTCACCATCATTTTTTATTTTTTTTAAAGTGAAGATCATACTTTCCATGCGTTACATATATTTTTTTTTTACTAGCGTGTACGTGTATCTTTCTTTCCTTTTTCGCCGCCACGCCCCGCCGCCGCTACTCACGCACCGCCCGCTGCCGCAGGTGCCGCCGATGCCTGGGGCTTAGGATCGTGTCTTTCCTTCAATAAAAACCGCGACGACTATCTGATACCGTTTTGTACGCGTCATGTTCATATCTTCAGCGTGTTGTTGATTGTTTTAGTTTATTCACATCCACCTTGCCGCGTGGGGCGCTGGCGTGTATTTATTTTCCTGAGTGTTGAGGATCCCACCGCCCCCGCTAAGGGCTCGCGCGACATCGACCTGCAGTGTCCTGAGGGAGGGGGTTGCCAGGACACAACCACCACCACCACAAAATATTGGCCAGGGGTGCCACAAGCAACCCTGAGACCACCACCACCACCGCAACCGCTACCGCAACACCGCCGCCGCTCTCCATCCGGCAGTTACAGGTCCTGCCGCGCCGCGTTCGCGTCACTGCGTCACACCTGCCACACACCCTTGTTGACTGTGCTTGACAATGTTCATGGTTGTGGGTTACGGGCAAATCGAAGTAAAAAAGGGGAGGGGAGGGGTGCTGCGTGGGTCCCGATGACAATAAACTAACCGTACGAGCAAGATATAGTTATACATATTATAATTATCATTACTATTATTATTGTTATTATTATTATTATTATTATTATTATTATTACTATTGTTAACAAAGGATTTTTTTTTAAACATTTGAATCGGGCAAGTACTTCCTTTTTTTTTTTGGTCGTCGAAGAGAGGTGTTGACAAGTCACTGCGCCTGTTATGGGTTTCTCCGCCACTCAAGTCACTCAACTAGTCACACTTATCAGTTGATTCCTCAGCTATGATTTCTGTCACTTTATCAGTAAAATTATCAGCCACCTCAGCAGTCAGTCGATCCGCCTACCATTCAATTATCCGTCACTTCGGCAGTTATTCAGTCAGTCAGTGAGTGAGTTCCTCGATCAGTCCAACCCACCTGAGCCGCCGCTCCCATTACTCACTACCATAATATAGCGAGTGAATCCGCAGCCTCTCCTAGCTAGTCGCCGCAGCGCCTCACTACTCACTCCGCCACTCACCACTGCTTACCCTTCTCCTCCTCCTCCTCCTCCTCCTCCTCCTCCTCCTCCTCCTCCTCCTCCTCCTCCTCCTCCTCCTCTATCTTGGAATCAGGAACAATCAGGTTATTTGCTCCATACTTCATTGCTACCAATTCCTCTTCCTTAGTGATTGTAATTGTTGATGTTGTTAGTGTTGTTGTGTTTGTGTTATCTTGTTTGGACTGATTGTTTGGGGCGATGATGACAATGATTGTGTGTTTTTTATTCGTTTTTTTTTTTTTTTTTTTTTTTTTTTTTTTTTTTTTTTTTTTTTCCCTAACCGACTGCGGATTCACTCAACCCACCGCTATGGGTCCTAACACCGCGAGACTACCTGTGTGTTGATGATGATGATGATGATGATGATGATGATGATGATGATGATGAGTGGTGGTGATGATGATAATTTTGAGTCATAAAATATTGACACCTGCACCTGACATAACTTAGCAATGCACCTTCTATAATAATAATAATCACGGTTGCTATTTTTTATATATATAAATTTTTGGCACATTCTCTCTCTGTCTCTCTTTCTCTCTCTCTCTCTCTCTCTCTCTCTCTCTCTCTCTCTCTCTCTCTCTCTCTCTCTCTCTCTCTCTCTCTCTCTTTTGCTCTCTTTCTCGGCCTGGCTTTCCTCCCGCTGTGGCTGTCATAACAAGGGTAGGGTAGGGGGGTGGGGGGGCAGGCTTGCTGGCCTCACCGCTGCCTTTCGGATCACCTGTAACACCGTGGCGACGCTTCTTAGCTAGATGTAACTGGTAACCTACATATGTTTTCTTTTTTTCATGCTTGTGGAAGTGGATCTTGGAGGTGGACTGGCGGCGGTGGGTTGATTCACTAAAGTCTTGTTTTGCTTCCTCCAGGACAAAATGTAAAAATTGTATTTTGTTGTTGTTGTAATATTAATGTGTTTTAAATCTTATTGGACGATGTAATAGTTATTAATTTTCTCTTCGCTTTTTTAACTTTTATTTATTTTTTTCTATAAGCGAAATATATAATCGATCGATCGTGTTGCCCTGCAGGTACAGCTCGTTTCCAGGCACTTAGATTTAATGCTCAGCTTCGTGCTGCTTTAAGTCGTCAGTTAATGCCGTGACGCACTGTACGTGTACGTGCTTGGCCTTTCTGCCGTCCTCTTCATGTTACTATGTTAAGTTTGTAAAATATTTCAGTCGTTTAAATATGTTCAGAGTTTCTATTTATTCCTTAGTGATGTGTACCGCTTTTTGTCACTACGTCTCTCGAATATGTAGAATCGTCTCGTGAAGAAGTCTGGCCTTCCCGGCACTCTTACTGTTACCGTAATTCAGAGGGGCAAATTCTCTTCTTCCTTCTCGCTACATCCTGGTTCGCATCAGGAGCCTTAGGTCGTGCTCCACTCTGGCTTCAGCTTGCCCGACTAGGCGTCACGCGGTACATGGAAGCTGGGGCTGAATGGACTTCAGCTTATGCTCTTGATGCACTGGCCTTCCCCCTCCCTTACCCACAACCTTCGGCCAACGAGCACGTCGGCCGCGGATCACCTCCAATAACATGAGGCACCCCTTTCCCCTTTACTCTTCCGACGGACACACCCATACCGTCTGAAAGTAAACAAAGGGGCGTGTCTCGACGTGCTCATGACCAACCACATCTTTCTTCTGGAATTTGCCCCGCCCCCGTCTGGCAGCGCGGTGTTAGATGTACGATAACAAGCACTTTCCATCAGAAAGTCGGCTTGCAACGACAACGACGACTCAACATCAACCCTCGCAGCGGGACCAACCTTATAATTCTCTTCCTCTCCTCCTCCTCCTGTCCTCCTCCACCCTCCCAAATCTACATGTAACCTTCTCCTCCTCCCTGATTGCTCTATCCATCCTTCAATCCTAATCTTATTTTTTTTATGCTAGGGACATTGTTACGGAAATAGCACAGTCCCGGGAAGCTGCCAGACTTCTTCAAAACTTCAAGCACAGAGTTTCCAGTATTTACAATTCCTATCTTTATAAAGCACAGAAGGCGACCGAAGCAAACTTTCCAAACATGAATCCAAAATGTTAACGTTTTCAACAAAAGAACTGTCAAACGCACATGTGCACGATTTTGCTTCAGAGGACGCGCGCAGCGAATCAAAGCTATTGTCGAGAAACCCAAGGTGCGCGGCCCCCACAGCCTTCTCCTGTCACCGCAATGTGATGGCGAATCTCCGGCACCCTTTTTTTTACCTATACCCTCTAAACATACACCTTAGCGAGGCTTCTCCTCTCCTGCTCATCAAAGCCTCCAATTCCTTCCTCCTTATCCTGCCTCGCTCTCCTCCGAGGCTCCTTTTAATACACTGGCTGTCCTTTTCTTGCCGTGAGATTTGCTAGACCCCCGTGTGGCTCTCTCGCGTATCGTCACCAGCAGCAGCACCAGTGGCACTCCTACGTCGGCACCCTCACCCCCTGACCGGGGCACCACTACTCAGGTCACGCAGGCAAGGTAGAGAGGATACATGACACGTCCTCCTAGACCTTATGTACTCCGTCCTGACAGCCTCTTCCTCTTCCTATATGTGACACGAACTTCCTTTCCTTCCTCCTCCTAATTTTTTCACACCTTAGGATAAAGTAATATTTGCGGAAACAGAACAGACTGTGGGTGAGTCGTCGCAGGTTGGGTGAGTCACGAAAATAAAGGGAAATTACATGTGCTTACTTCAAAAAGTACGTCTTGTTACCTCTCATTAGCGGGCTTTGCGGGCGGGAAGGACGGAAGCAATCTGCCGGTTTCCCCACACTTGGCTCCTATTACCGCAATTTTGCCGGCGAATCCCACATCCTAAGCCCATCTCCTTGTTACCTCCTTCCCCTGTTATTTATTCTTCCTCCTACGTGCTGTGACGCTTCGGGTCAGGACGGGGGCGTTCAGGGCCTCCGTGTCGGGAAGTCCCTTTATCGGTAACCGAGCACCACGCCATGAAGCACTCAGCCAGCCGCCCGCTCCTGGGTCTTGCTTGGCTGAATGTTTTTTTTAGCGTGTATTGGCTACTGATTGCGGGAGGCCCCGCGGGAGTCGCCACAACGCCCTCAGCCTCTATCCCCCAGCCCCACGCCGTCAAACATCCTCTCTTTGCACGGGATTCGTCGTGTCCCCCGCCGGGCTTTCGCGTAGAGACCAACGGTTGACACAGCAGCGAAAGGTTAGAAGAAGGACCAAGAAAGGTGATAGGGGAACATAATATATGCATTATATTTTTTATATTTCTCTTTATATGTCCTTTCTCTCTTCTCTGTCTCCCCCCTCCCGTCCTTCCACCGGTGGCTGTCCTTCAGGTAACAGTTGAATCAACCTACTTTGCGGAAGTGGGATCCAGCGTGGATGGTTGCCGGCAGATTACTTATAAATAGCTCATTTTGTGGTCAGAACGAAGGGGAGTGAGAGGCAGACTTGTTACTGGTGGACCAACCCGGTGATTTCTTCTCCTATTAGAATGATGATTAGAATAATAGTCTAGTTGTTACTCCACTTCCTTTATGTTCTTCCTGTTCCATTTTTCGCTTCATATCGCACCACACACACACACACACACACAGCTACAGTCATCAAAATATCGTATCAGATACACCAATAAATAAATATAAAAAAATCAGCACCCCACCAAAATACCATCCCCTTAGAAATCACTGTAATAAAAAAAAAAAAATTGTGCGTGATGAGGCACACTCGAGCACCTCATTGAGTGGCCGACCCAAGACTTGCGTTTGCTCCTTGTTGTGGTTCTCTATTTCCAGATGGAGGATGACGGGCTACACGGCAACGACGACACCCGCTGCTTTATCCTGTCCACCCTGGCGGCACAGCGCACCAGCAGGACGGCGTGTGTGCTCTGCCACCAGCCCCTTCTTGTGTTCGACCGTTACCCTCTCGTCGATGGGACCTTCTTCCTCACTCCCATCCAGCACGCCAAGTCGGCCATTCCCGTGAGTATTAGTGGTGGAGAGAGAGAGAGAGAGAGAGAGAGAGAGAGAGAGAGAGAGAGAGAGAGAGAGAGAGAGAGAGAGAGAGAGAGAAAAAAAGTGGTGGAGGAGGAAGAGGAGTGGCTTCTAGTGTAGTCTTTGGTCTCGCTTCGCCCCAAGACGGCCCTATAATGGCTAAGTCAACAGAGAACTCCCACCACCCCGAGCCCGGCCAAGGCGAGCAAACATGGAAAAGGCGAGATCGAGCTACACTGAAGAGGCCACATCAAGCTCCTTTCCCACTCTGAGATCAGTTACTCTTGTCCTACTCCTCCCATCCTCTTCCTCCTGGTGAAATCAGTCTTATAGTTCCTTCTTACGTATTCCTTCCTCCACCGCTGCAGACCAAATCAAACCTCAAGCCTTTTTTTTCTTCCTACGACATCACTCCTCGAAGACCTGTTAAGAGGTATAGGCAGGTAGTACTAGATATATAAGCAGGAATCAAAGAACTTTTAACCACGATGTAAAATTTCTCTTCCCTCACAAAAATGATAGATAAAATAAGGTGACAAAATGGAAGTAAAGTGTCGGATAAAGGAGCGTTGTGAGTGGCGCTGCGTCGTGAGTAAAAGGTCTTGTGATGGTTTAATGGAAGTGAAAGAGGTGTAGGTGATGTGTATGTAGGTGAGCGTGAGACGAAGGCGCAGATTGAAGAAATATTAAGGGACGGGATGAAGTATAATACAACAAAGGTAGGAGAAAGGAAAATATAGAAGGCAGGAACAAAAATTAAAGATAAAAAACTAGAAAAATCAGGAGATAACGAAGACAAGAGAAAGGAGGAGTGAAGGAAAGAGGGAAGAAGATTAAAGAACTAAAAAAAAAAAAATAGAAGAATATAAATGACAGGATGAAGGATAACCGAAATAAAAATAGAAGGAAGGGAAAATATAAGATCAGGAAAGACGAAGGGAAGGTGAAGGACATACAAAAATAAAACGGGAGGATTATTAAAGAGAAGGTGAAGGTGAAAGTGAAGAAAAGAGAAAAATGAGAAAGAGAAAAAATACGTGAAGATATGCGTCAAGGAAAACAAAGACGACGGAAAAAGAAGAAAAAAAAGGAAGAAAAACCTGATGAGGAACGGAAAATAAAATCAATACTAATCAATACCAAACAAAGATACGATTAGATGTAGAAGGAAGATTGAAGATGCAATCAATAGGAGATAAGAGACAGGAGAGTTACGTAAAGGATGAAAGGGTTACGTTAGGATAGGATAGGATAGGACAGACGAGGAATGTGGAGGTGAAGAGGCTAAGATAGGACTAATAAGGATTGTGGATATAATGAGAGAAAACCATAGCAGAGAGGTTGGAGAGAAAGAATGGTATTGGAGTTAGGAGGAGGAGGAGGCAGTTGTAGTGGAAATAGGTCATAGGGTGGTCAATACATGATAAAAAGATACAAATAAAAAATAAATATAGATGAATAGACGCTAAGATAATACTAGAGACAGACATCACGTAAGCAGCCACGACGCAACAGAAGAGCAACAGTATTTGTAATAGTATCAAGACCACACCAACGTAACGATATATAAACGACGACACCAGAATAAGAAGAAGAAAAAAATATATATTAGATAAAAAATATATAACATGGCTGACTGCTCTCTCCTTACACAACATACTGAAGTTCCCCAGCCCTGTAGGGTCCACTCTTCCCTCCCCTCCCCCGTCAGCTCCTGAATACCAACCAAGCCAGCCGTCCGCCCGCCCGAACCCACCCACCCACCCACCCACCCGCCGTCTCCTCGTGTTCGTACCCTCCACACTTTCTTTCTTTCTTTTTTTTTTTTTTTTTTTTTTTTTTTTTTTTTTCTCGCCAAGGTATTACTGAAAAGCCTCGCGTCGAAAAATTCCGTCAGGTTTGTTATCTCGTAAGAGTTGTGTTTAGTTTTCGACAGAACACAGGAAAGGATTTTCAGCTCCAGCGATTGATTGATTTGGTGACGGTGCCTTGTCGTACTCAACTCCTTCAGGTGAAAAAAAATAAGACTGAAGGAGGAGGAGGAGGAGGATTACATAAGGTTACATAAGAAGAACAGATAAGTGGAGGACCTGTTTGTGGGTGGGAAAGGAAGGAGAGGAATGAAGGAGGGAAAAGCGGTGTGTGTGTGTGTGTCTGAGATGAGACTGGATGTGTGAGGTATTGGAATGTGGTATGACAGTGAGAGACAGACGAGAGGAGTGACACACGTGGGGGAGGAGGAGGAGGAATATGTTGGGAGCAGAAGGAAGATAGGAAGACGTACTAACAACGGCGGAAGAAGAAGGAAGGAATAGTACAATCATGAACTAAAACTGGAAGGCAGGAAGAAAGAGGAAGAGAGGGAAAAGAAAAATGCAAGGAAAATGTTGAAAGGAAATGAGGGATGGCAGCGGAGTGGAAGAGGTTAGAGAGAGGAAGGGACACGTTCTATGTGGGAAGGGACGGTAGTTTGCATGTGAGGCGCCTCATTGCAAGGTCCTGTGGTCCCTCTGCCTTCTTCCCTCATTGCTACCTTACCTTCCTGCCCGAGTATTTATGTGTGTGTGTGTTAGAGAGAGAGAGAGAGAGAGAGAGAGAGAGAGAGAGAGAGAGAGAGAGAGAGAGAGAGAGAGAGAGAGAGAGAGAGAGAGAGAGAAAAAAAAAAAACATCACATGTAATGACGTATACATCTTATCCGAAGTATAATGTTTGTTCATCTAGAGTTACGTCCTCCATCTGCTGTTTCTTTGCTTTCTTTTCCTTCAGAGAGTTTTTTCTTCGTCTAACGAGTTCAACGAACGGTTGTGTGTATCTTTATATCATTACTTGGGTTCTCCTCCTCCTCCTCCTCCTCCTCCTCCTTTAGTGATGATTCAAGTATGTTTCATTACTGCTCGTACTCAAGCCCCTCTGACCTTAACCTCATCCTCTGCTGTTCAACCAACGCACGTTCCCTGCCTGACCTTTAAAAAAAAAAATTCTCTCTCTCTCTCTCTCTCTCTCTCTCTCTCTCTCTCTCTCTCTCTCTCTCTCTCTCTCTCTCTCTCTCTCTCTCTCTCTCTCTCTCTCTCTCTCTCTCTCACACACACACACACACACACACACACACACACACACACACACTTACACATATACACACATACGTACATACATACACACACATATTAATGATTAGGCCCAAAAAGAATCTCTGTTTACCGTCAATCTCCTTTCCACCATAATACAGCTGCTCGCTCACACACCGTCCTTGCCACTTATCGCTTAAACTTTTAAACGCTTAAAGGTAAGCTGCCCATCACAAGAGGCCACACCTCCTCCTTCCTTGTATGTTTTACCGAAGTACCTCCTTCCAGACAAGCTACGACACTGTCCTTGCTTGCCACACTGTCTCTCTGCTGCCTCTTGCACAGTTGATAAAATGCTCATCAAGACAACCCTTTCACTACGGATACTCTGCCCATCTCATTTTCCTCTCATCCACTGTGCAGTTCTTCCTTAAATGTGGCTCCATGAAGGCGCCGCCACAATGTCTTCTATTCCAGCGGCTCTTCCTTCTTTTCACCAGTTAATCTCTTCGCTTCATACACGCCGCCATCAAATCCTCGTAATGTTAATATTGTAAGACTTCCAGAGTTGGTGGGCTTCCACACTCACTGCTTCCCTTTACTGCATTACTAATGAGCCTTCTCTCTCTTCCTGCAGGTGCGGGTGGAGGGTCGCCAGCAGTACCTGACGGCGGTGTGCATGGGCTGCCTCGAAGGATGGTCGGTGGGTCTCCGCTGCAGTTATTGCAACACGCGGTGGAATGGCTCCGCCCTCATCCTGGGCACCATGTACTCCTTCGACATCTTCGCCGCCATGCCCTGCTGTGAGGGACGGCTAAAGGTAACGTGTGCATCCCTCTTAGTAGTGGTGGGGGGCGTGGGTCGTGATGAGGGTTGCAGAGATGTGGTGGGTGATTGTGGTGGGGGTGGTGGGAGTGGTAGTTCGGGTGGTATTATTTGCATTACTCTAGTGATCTCATTACCTGGTTTCTTCGTTTGGTTACTTTGCCAGTGTGTGGGCGCAGCGTGTCCAATCACCGGCTGCTTCCCTCCCGTGTGTGTCGAGGCTCTGGGTGGGTCTTGTGTGTCCAGCTGGCTTGAGGATCTAGGCAGTTACATTTTACTCATTTTACTGCAGCTTGAGGGTGGGGTATCAGCGGACAGAATTCACTATAGACTTGAAGGGATGGTGGTGGTGGTGGTGTGGGAGGATAGTAGCTGCGCCCTCCCCCCTTCGATGGTGTGTGGACAGGTGAGAGTGTTGTGGGGGTTAGGACAAGCTCCGTTTGTGCTTCTGCGGTGTGTGCTCAAGCTCCTCCTTGTGTTCCCTAGTGCCGGTGGGGGTAGGTGGGTAGGCACAAGGGGGAGGGGAGAAGGGGGGTTACAAAGCCGACACTGTACACTACGATACTTGACACTGTAGGTAACACTCGACACCTCACACTGATAGCATTGTAACGGCGAGGGCGGTGTCTCTGTCGGTCTGTGTGTGTGTGTGTGTGTGTGTGTGTGTGTGTGTGTGTGTGTGTACGCTCGCTCGCTCATATTCAAGATCTGTCCCTTGTCAGCCTTCTCACGTCCATTCCACGTCATCCACCTATAGTATATTCAGCGTCCCCTTTTCCTTGCCAAACGCCTCCCTCCTTCCCTCCCGCACTATTGTTGCCGGGGACAAAATGCTCCTCCAAGTAGACATTCTGGGATATTTAAACCTGACAAAAAATGTATACAAGGCACAAGTAGCTATAAAAATGAAGAGAGGGGGACAAGGAGAGGAAGAACATAGGGGCGTAGAGAGGTATGAGAGAGAGAGAGAGAGAGAGAGAGAGAGAGAGAGAGAGAGAGAGAGAGAGAGAGAGAGAGAGAGAGAGAGAGAGAGAGAGAGAGGAGAGAGAGAGAGAGAGAGAGAAGAGAGAGAGAGAGACGTAACCAATGAAATCGAGAAAGAGAGAAAAAATAGAACAAAAAAAAAAAGAATGACAGGAAGGAAGGAAAGAAAGTAAGATGGGAGTTACGTCAAGGGAAGGGAAAGTGCTTCATTCGCTTCCTTTTTCTCCCATAAACTTCTGTTATCCTCCCTTCCCCTCCCTTCCCCTTCCCTCCCTTACCCTCACCCCTTTACCCTATCCTGCCTTACTTATACATATTGAATACTTTCCTGCCTGTCTCCCTCGTCCTCCCTCCCCCCTATCCACGGCATCAGCCTCTTTAATTACCCACAACCCTACCCATTAAACTCAACTACCCCTACTGAGTCCCATTATGCTACCCATCTTCCCCCCCTTCCCCTTACCTATGTAGGGCCTTTTTCCGCCCTCTAAACCTACTATACTTTCCCTCTGGCTTCTAGATTGTTGTTGTTGTTGTTTTTGTGTGTGTTTTGTTTCTTCTCTTCCTTCAGTTTTTATTTTTGTTTGTTTTTGTTCCTTTATCCTATTTTTTTTTTTTTTTTTTTTTATAGAGAACAATGATAAAAAACAGGAATTACTGCTACTACTACTACTACTATTATTATTACTATTACTATTACTATTACAACTTCTACTGCTACTACTACTATTACTACTATACTACTACTACTACTATTAC
>JAXIVD010004496.1:12500-35533 GCA_036785275.1 Cancer borealis | reverse complement strand
ACCGCCATTGATGTTACACGGAGATAAAGACTCATTCTTTGCAACACATTCCTGACACACACTGTTGCCACACCTCACACAACAACACCTTCCTATCGATACCAACATAAACAAACAACACTCAGACTATTTCCCAATCACTAAGGTATCATTGTATTACAGGTAACCCCATGGCAACACTGCAACACCTTCCTGCATCACTCAAAACAACACACAACACAACACAACCTTATATCCAGTAACACTTAACATGAAACACTAACTAACCCAACCTATTATGACAACAAGATTCATAACACAACACAAGGACATCTAAAACACATAAATACAAGACACTGATAATAAAAGTAACACAAAAAAACACTTGTAACACACACACAACACAACACAACACCTGCTGCTTAATAGTTTATGGACAAACAACAAAAATGTAAAACAAGGTGAGGTTATCATGATCCTGAATCTCATTTCACGTTAATTGGGGACCAGAATGGCGGTGTATAGGTGACAGTAGCAAAGGGAGGTAGGGTAGGCATGGAGAGACGAACAGGAGGAGGAGGAGGAGGAGGAGGAGGAGGAGGAGGAGGAGGAGGAGGAGGAGGAAGGGAGGGAAGAGTGGGACTACCTGTAAGAGATAACAGGTAACGAACCATCTGTGAGGAGAATACCTATGAGGAGGAGGAGGAGGAGGAGGAGGAAGAGGAGGAGGAGGAGGAGGAGGAGGAGGAGAAGGAGGAGGAGGAGGAGGAGGAGGAGTAGGAGGAGGAAGAGGAGAAGCAGGAAATGTTACCTGTCCTGCTTACCTGGGAGGGTCAGAGTTAGTGTTTAATTATATTATACACACACACACACACACACACACACACACACACACACACACACACACACACACACATAAACACACACACACACACACACACACACACACACACACACACACACACACACACACATAAACACACTCACTCATGCACTCATTTCCTTATTTACAAAGATGACAACGCAGATACAAAACACAGGCAGAGAGAGAGAGAGAGAGAGAGAGAGAGAGAGAGAGAGAGAGAGAGAGAGAGAGAGAGAGAGAGAGAGAGAGAGAGAGAGAGAGAGAGAGAGAGAGAGAAAGGAAAGGGAGGAAGAAAATTAAAGCTAACTTGCATTTCCGCCTCCGCACTCACTCAATACACTGTCGAAGCGACCGGAAGTGACCAATTATTGTCCAGACAGGAGGAGGAGGAGGAGGAGGAGGAGGAGGAGGAGGAGGAGGAGGAGGAGGAGGAGGGAGAGGAGGAAGAGGATGAAGGAAAGTGAAAAGAAAGATAGGAAAAAGAAGTGAGGTAAAAGGTAAAAATAAAAAAAGAAACAGACAGAAAACGAATAACAACAACAACAACAACAACAACAACAACAACAACAACAACAACAACAACAACAACAACAGAATTAGAAACAAAAATAAAACACCAAGTAAAAAAAAAAGTAAATCAGAAAAAAAAAACTGCAGAATTCAAACAGAAAACGTATAAAACCAAACACAGAAGGGAGCAGGAGGCAGGAGCGGGCCTTGAGGGACGCCGAGGCTCTTGGAGGGGAAAGGAAAAAAAAACAGGCGGCGTTAAACACGAGGAGGTGAGCGTCAAACAGTCGTGGAGGGTGAAGAGGGGTGGTGTGAGATGTGGTTGGGGTGTGGCTGGGGTGTAGGAAGGGTGAGGGGTGTAGATAGGGTGAGGGGAGTGTGTGGGGAGGGGCGGCGTGAGGTGTAAGGCGTGGTAATGTGGCAGCCAACAAGGTTTTGTCACGGTACGCTGACCTCACACAACTCCTGAAGCATTGTTAAGGTGTGTTGGGAAGGGTGTTTGAGGTGGGGGGGAGGGGAGGAGGGACGGTGCTGTACTGGTGATGTGGTGATGCTGGTGTGTGTGTGTGTGTGTGTGTGTCTGTTTTTGTGTCCGTGTGTGTGTGTTACCCTGTAGGAGATGACGTGCAGTCGTAAGGTTATTGGCGCCTGGGTCTCTAGTCTCCCGTCATCAACCTTTGAGAAGAGCGATTAGCCAATACCACCATTACTCAGCCTCACCCACTCCTACTCCTCTAATGGACGGCGTCTTTCAAATCCTCCCTCCTGCGCCCTTCACTACACGC
Organism: Cancer borealis; assembly: GCA_036785275.1. Taxonomy (NCBI): domain Eukaryota; kingdom Metazoa; phylum Arthropoda; class Malacostraca; order Decapoda; family Cancridae; genus Cancer; species Cancer borealis. The sequence continues at coordinate 33,394 of JAXIVD010004496.1, read as the reverse complement.
CCATTCCTTCCTTCAAACATCCCTCACCAGAAACACGGAAGGTAAGATACACACGCTGTATTACCAGACCATCTATCCACGTCTCTATCACTTCCTGGACCCAACGGAGACCAGCACCGCGTCCGTAACAGTGCTGCATGACACTACTCAGCACAATGACGCAGCGTTAGACCCACCAGCAGCTGCGTTCAGACACCCGCGACGCCTCTATGCTTGGTACCCGCCGCCATATGACTCCTAACGCACAGAAGCAGGAAATAAACCCTTGAGATATGTGTGTGTGTGTGTGTGTGTGTGTGTGGCACCACCTACCGAGGACTATAAGAGGCTGAGTTGCGCATCATAACAGTATAAATGAAGCAATCTGTAAGTGCGTGATAAGGAAAGTGGATTCAAAACGCTAATGGCACCCCAGCGAGGATGGTTAAGTGTACCGTACTGTAGGATCTCCGTAAAGGATGTCCAGATGTACCACGCCGCATCAACCCCATGTAAGGCGCCCCCCGGTAAGGACTGGCTGGACGCCTTTGCCTCCCGTGGTCAGTCTTCGCCCGGGTGTAAAGATTCCTGGTCAGACGGGGGCGCCCTAAGGATAGCAGAAGCACTGATATTATCTGCATATTTTCTGCTCTGCCGGATGCACTCAACCCTCGTATCAGCGTGACCTTGAGTGTTTCAGGGTTAAGCTACTGTACCGCAGGAGACAAGGAGGCACCCAGCGAGGGATTAAGATTCTGAGGGCAAGTGGTTCTCCATCTCTCGTTTTCTTCGCCCTTAGTCGTGGTCACCTTACCTAGTATCGCATCACTAAACCTACCATCATCCCTCACTCCCTCCAACCTGTCCAGCTGCTCCCAGACGCGGTAAATAGCCAGTCATCCACACCGCTGCCTAGTTACTTCTTTCCCCAACCACATGCCAGCCCATCTTCCTTCCCTAACCCACGGCGCCTTCCCTTATCTCACTCCCCTTCCATATTTCACGTTACTTCCCCACACACACATAACTATAGTCACCTTTCCTGACCTTAACGCCTCTTTCTCTACCTCTCCTCCTCTCTTCTCTTTTTTTCTCTATCCAGCCCAAACGGAGGTAAAATTCATTATTCCTCCAGGTCCTTCTCCTCCATCTCAATCTGCTGTGGATCCAGTTGGCGACCCGGATTTAGTAACGGCGAGGAATGTCAACAAAGAGAGGAGCTTCAGCCACACCTTCAGGAACCAACAGCCACAGACAGCCAGCCACATGTTCGCGTTTCCATTCATTTTCGTTCATTGTGGTCGAAACGCAAGCGAAGAATGTGTTTATCCCGCCAATTTTGGACCGAGAACGAGAGAGAGAGAGAGAGAGAGAGAGAGAGAGAGAGAGAGAGAGAGAGAGAGAGAGAGAGAGAGAGGATGCGGGTAAGATCACACTACAAATCGAGTGATATGACTGATTGGGTTTCTTATTAGGATACCAATGAGCGCTCTCTCTCTCTCTCTCTCTCTCTCTCTCTCTTTCTCTCTCTCTCTCTCTCTCTCTCTCTCTCTCTCTCTCTCTCTCTCTCTCTCTCTCTCTCTCTCTCTCTCTCTCTCTCTCTCACTTTTACTTAATACTAGTTGAGACTAAATTTACGATCGTCTTTAAGCGTCAATGTTACGATCAGACAAGACGTTTAATATGCACACACAGGAGTGAACACTTAATAAACGCGCACACACACACACACACACACACACACACACACACACACACACACACACACACACACACACACACACACACACACACACACACACACGCGCACACACACACACACACACTCCTAAACTCCACACAAAAAATTTTACACTCCATTTACGTTAAAATTCCACAACACTAGTATACTTATTGTTTTTTATCCTTTTACAAAACTTTCCTTTTTTTTTTTACCTCAACGATAAACACTTGTCTATCTTTTGTTTTGTTTTTAACTTTATTTTCACTTTTATTTTCTTCTTCTTGACCGAGTGCTTTCAAAGTCATCCCAGTGAAACAGAAAACGGACTCGGGACAATAAACACATTCTTTCGGGGCGGCAACACGTGAATGAAAACAATGAAAAAAACAATAATAAAAAAAACAAATGAACATCGCTCACACACGCCACCACAGACCTTGACTTCATCACCTACGTTAAGAAAAAAGAAAAAATATATATACATCATGGCATTTGCGGCCGAACAGGTGAGTTTAATTAGTGTACACAGCAAGGCGCCCAGGTAGGTAAGGTAATGTTGCATCATCGAGCCGTAGTGAAGGACGTGGGGCCTCGCACCTTGGAACGTGTCTGTCATGGTCCTTAGCGCCCGTCATGCCTTGCGACGCTCATGGCTTGACATACAACACACACACGTACACCCACACACACGTACACACACACACATACATACTACAGCCTGCCACACACACACACACACACACCTAGCAGCTGTGTCTTGTCCCTTCACTTAGAAACAACAACAGTGACAATTTGTTTTACCTTTTGTATTTCCTGTCCTTTTTTTCCTGTAGTTTCCCAGCCACTCCCTTTGGAAACACTCATTCCTATCCCATATGTTTTGTATTTTTTTTCCTGGGAGTGATTTTTTTATATTTGATGGAGTAAAAGGAAGGAAGGAAGGAAGGAAGGAAGGAAGGAAGGAAGGAAGGAAGGAAGGAAGGAAAAGGTACTGTACAAGGGGAGAAAGTTGTAATGATTTAGAGATGCCCACCACATACCCACCCACACCTGCCTTGCCCACTCATCACACGGCCTGCCATACCCATCCCTACAAGGTTGAGGGATTGTCCAGTGGGTATGGGGCATGGATAAAGGGTCGCCGTGGGGTATAGGCATCACACGCATCCTACGGTAAAGGGGGGGCGGTGGGGGGTTGGACAAGGGGGCTGACCGCGGGCACAGCAATAAAAGATACCAGCGTGTTTTTTTCATCTTATTTTTTTCTTCTACTTTTAAAATCTCCGTGTGTGTGTGTGTGTGTGTGTGTGTGTGTGTGTGTGTGTGTGTGTGTGTGTGTGTGTGCAGGTCTCCCATGGTGCACATTACCCTGGGAGGCCTAGGAAAGTGACGCCCCCTACCTGGACCCCAGCCAGAAAAAAAAAATTCCCGCCCTTTAAAACAACAAAACACAACAAACAAACAAACAACAAACAACAACAGACGACACAAGTTCCCACGAAGGGTAGTAAGTAAACAAGTAAGTGAGAAGTAATCCACAAATCGTCACTCTTTCGTTAATCGTCACACTCTTAGTAATCCGTTAAATCCTTCCTCGGGACTCTTGACATCCTTCCTTGGGGGTCCCACAGCGACGCCCTCCTGCCGGGGACCCCTGAGGCGTGAGTTATGAGCGTCACCCAAACCCCGAAGGGAACGGAAGGTGGAGGCAGTACCGAGGTGTGACGGCCAGTGAAGCGACGTGCTGGAGCGGGCGAGCACGTCCTCCCACACAGACGACCCACGGAACACTGAGCTTAGCCACCCAGCCCAGCCTCACATACTAACGCCAGACAACACCACGCTGATCCTGCCTCGTAAGGGACTCCGATCCTACCATAGTTCTCCTTCTTCTCCTCCTCCTCCTCCTCCTAATTTTACTTTTCCTAGTATTTGATTTAGTTAGAACTGATGATATTTTCCTTATGTTTGTAATAATGTCATAGTTTCCCCTCATGTATTCAGAAGTGTGGTGTCTTTAGGTGATGCTAGTTATGATGGTGATGAGGAAGATGAGAATGGTGATGATGAAGAAGAGAATGGTGATGAGGAAGAAGAGCATGGTGGTGATGTTAGGGTGTTTCAATAGCGTTGGATCCGGTGTTACAGAGCTGATAATAGTGATGAATGCACAGGTGGTAACGGTGCTAATGATGAGGGTGATGACGACAATCACTTTGGATGCTGGGATCCGCTGGGTGATTATTATTGTGACGAGTGTGACAACAGAGCCATTACAGCAGCAGGAGGAGGAAGAGGAGGAGGAGGAGGAGGAGGCGGCAAGCAGGCAGCAGCACAATACCAAGGTTATATCAACACCACCCACGTCTTAGAATCCTCTCACCCTAATATCACGAATAACCTCATTTTTACTCTACATGACCTGGAAATAAAGTGTCTCCAGGGTCTCTGTTCACTCAGGAGTAGATCAAACAAGTGTGAGGATTCAGTGATAAACTTAACACTGCAGAACACACGCTGAACGCAGTAAGGGAGGATGTGGGAAGTCCGTGCTTGGGTGTGAAGGTCAGAAATGTGAGTGTGTGTGTGTCTGCAACGCAAATTATACCCATTACCCTCAAGGAGAAGCCGAGAGGGAGTGATCTAACGCTTCTGCAAACTCAGGAGGTGGTCTGTAAACGGCGTCATTGCAAGGAGAAGACGTAGAAGATGGTTTGTTAGTGTTTATGTCTTAGGAACACAAACTACTGACGAAGGGATGTGGTTGTTAGGTTACAGCCGGAACACGTGGCTTCAGTGATCAACGAGAGGAAGGAAGTAATAAAATTCTACCCGACTGCTATTATCCCCCCGAGCGGCTGTTAGTGATACGAATGGAATTATAGACGAATGAATACACAAAAAAAAAGTAAATTCATCTCACACACGATAGAAAGCGCAATGAGGTGAGGCATAGTCTTAACCTATACGATTCGTGAATAAAAAATAGAAAGTAAAATTAAATTAAAAAAATTTTATTACTAATTTAAAAGACGACTGACTGATGATAGAAAAAAAACCCACAATTTCTTCCCACACACAACACAAAATAAAATGAGGTGGGTCACATGTCTAACTTGGAAGGCGTTTTAATGTTTTCCTTCCGTGATATCAAATAGAAATCAGGAGGAAACAAGGAAAACAGATAGCAAACATTTACCAACTTTCCCCATGTAATTCAGTCACCAGCAAGACGCTACGGCAGCCTCCTCCTCCTCCTCTTCCTCCTCCTCCTCCTGCACCAGATACCACACACCGCCCAGGACACACAGAGCCTCAGGGAACTAAACAAAATCGCATAATACTGTCACTCAAACAAATCACCTTCACCTGTTGTTTAATTAATAGTAACGTCCTAACCTAACCTAATCTAACCTAACCTAACCTAACCTAATCCTTGCAAACTATGATAGGTGAAGGCGATGGAATGCAGGAACCGAGAGTCAAATCAAGGTGAAAAATGCACAGGTGTTCAGGCAAAAATAAGTAAATAAATAATGGTAGTTAAAGTATGATGAGGACCTTAGTGTGGTAGTAATTAAAAGTTATGTTTTGAAATATTACTTGATTCTGTGACGTTTAATATCTATTTATTTTTTTATTATTGCTATATTTTTTTTTTTTTTTTTTTTTTTTTTAAGAGGTGAAAGATGACTAGTTTTACTTCACGAATTTTTAAACAGATAAAAACAGGACCAACGTTATCTAGAAGCGTAAGTATAACTATCACATTGTACTACAGCGACACAAAAAACTCATACCAACACACGCTTATAAAAACAAACAGCATCACCACAAGAAAAAAATATCTCACCACACACCCTTCTAGGAACAAACAAACACAACCACAATCTGAAACCACAGACACCCTAGACAAGAATAAACACAACATAACAATACCAGGAACAGGCAAACGTAAGCAAAACCCAATGAATTCCACTGAGTACTTGTAATTTATATCCCGAGAATAGAATGAAGGTCAGAGTAAATCATTGTACGTCCTATTACTTGAAGGTACATGTTTTCAAGTCCTTAGCGGGGCTGCTCCCTTGACCCCGCGTGTTTCTGGTCTCAGCTGATTATGCTTGTTGTAGCTTTTCTCTGACAGGACCTTGTTGATAAACGGAATATATGTTGAGTCAAGTCCCCGAGGTAAGGTTAGTACGTACACTGGGCTTCCTTCGTACACACACACATACACATACACATACACACGTACACACACAAATAATAATAATAATAATAATAAAGAAAAGGCGAAGGACAGTCTTAATTACTCACTTAACGTTGGCCTTGTGAGTGCGTTAAATACATTTGCTATATACTAACACCCACCAAAAAAATAATTAAATGATACGAAGGAACGCTTTCAGTTAATTAAATAAAATACATGTATACCTGACAGGTGAGTTTAAATACCTGTCCTTTCCACTAATACCAAATCAAGTTTAAATAATACTAAGAAACATATTGATTAAGAAAAATACCTGTGTTACCTGTACCCTCTTCTACCTCCACACACTGCATCTCCCTCCTCCTCCCCCTAACCTCTCCTCTCCACCTCTCCACCCTAACACTAACTTAACTATAACCCCGAGGCGTCAAGTTAAGGATGTACGTCTTTTGAACCTCCTACATCTACTCTTACAGCACCCAGGTAAGCGACGGACGGAATGGATTAATTTACCTTCGTTTCCAGGTAAGTTTGCACGTCGACGAAAATGAATGTTTGAAAATAAATGTGTGTAAAGATGAAGATAGTTATAGATTATGAAGCGAGGTTGTTAGTGGTTCCTGTCCAATGTAAATGTTTAAATGGTGGAAGGAGAGATAAGCAGAAGGTGTAGTGGACAGGTAAGGCTCTCAGGTGTACTCACGCTCAAGGTGCTGAAGAGACGCACTGTTTGCAAACCCGAAGCTTACCTGGAAAAAATAGGAAAAAAAAATTAAAACAAAATAAAGACAAAAACTACAACCACTACTATTATTACTACTACTACTACTACTACAGCAACCACCAGTCAGCACTAATAATAATGGTAATGATAATAATAACTTGTACCCTATTTACCTGTCTAGTACCTTCCCCTTCCCCCCCTTTACCCTCGTGTGCCCACCTGCGCCGCCCCAAGCAACACAGGTGAGGTGTCTACCAGGAAAAGCTGCACCTCTACCTTTCTTTCCTTCCTCCTGTCGGGTAGAGACAAACGAGTGCAAGTATGTTGAGTGTGCTGCGAGTTGCCTGTCTGTCGGTCTACCTTAATGTGTGTTAAGGTTGTGTTGTTTTAGAGAAGTGTTGGTCAGTGTGTTGTATTGTTGTGTTTCTGTGTGGTAGAAAGTGTGTGTGTATGTGTGTGTGTGTTTTTTTTTTTTTGTGGTGAATTAAATGGAGGTTAAAATGTAAAGGTAACTGTAGATTCCTTCCCGTCACTTATATCTTACCTAACACACCTTAGCCTTACCTGTCCAACACACACACACACACACACACACACACACACACACACACACACACACACACACACACACACACACACACACACACACTTTACCAGCATCAAGTTACCTGAATCTCTTGCTCTATAATCAAAATAATACAACTTTTTACTCCATCAACATAAAGTGCAATTTTGTTCTTCTTTTAGATGCCTTGCAAACATAACTGACTGAATACCAAACTTCATCACATAACGGAGATAAGATAAGAAACTGAACTCAATTCCAGCGTGTAAGAAAAAAAATATAAACGATAATAATTCTGAGATAAAATAAAAATGTAGACACGAGAGTATAAAACGATGAGAATTAAAAAAATGTTTGGAAATTGAAATGCAAAATCAACACAAACCATTTTCTTTTGACGCGAAAATAGGACGAATATCACATTGACGTCAGAGTTGAGAGATGGGACACAGCGTTCCTATCACCACGGCACGGCGAGTGAGGAAGGGCACTGGATAGGAAAGGGAGAAAAAGCGAAAGAGAGGAAGAGAGAGGAAGAGAGAGAGAGAGGGAGGGAGTTACCTACAAAACATTAAGTACTCCTTTCGTCCTGGCTACACCGTCCCTCCCTTCCCTCAGTGCGCACTAATGAGACCAGACGACACACAAACAAGCAGAATAATCAGACAAGACTCAGCCATTGATACAAACTAAGAGCTGAGTGAAGGAGGGGTGAGGGAAGGACAACACCACCTCCTTCAAGCAAACAATGAGAGGTGCTGTGTCCTTGCTATGGTGTTCCTTCCTGATGGTGATGGTGATAGTGGTGATGATAGTGATGGTGAGAGTACAAAGCAATGTTTATGATATCCTCAAGACCACCTACACTGAAGGATCACCTGAGGAAGCTACTGACGAAGGATATCCAAGGAGGAGGCTGACGTGGAAGGATTTTGGGAGTCCTATAGGGTTAGTGCGAAGGAGGAAGGACTCTGCACCACTGACTAGGACTCCCAGGTGGAAATTATTGGTAAATCGAGCGAAAAATGAGAAGAAAGGACTCAAGAAAGACAAGAAAGCAGCAGGAATTCGACAGGACAGAAGGCAAGGTAGAAGAAGTGGGTGGAATTTTTTTCTTTTCTTATTGTCAAGTTGGAAGTATAAATGAATGTGTGAATAAATATAAAGATAAATAAAAGAATGAATGAATGAATAAACAGAACTAAATTTAAAGCTTACAGTTGCCTTTCACGCCCAGTCACTTTGTTCTCATTTATTTACTCTCTCTCTCTCTCTCTCTCTCTCTCTCTCTCTCTCTCTCTCTCTCTCTCTCTCTCTCTCTCTCTCTCTCTCTCTCTCTCTCTCTCTCTCTCTCTCTCTCTCTCTCTCTCTCTCTCTCTCTCTCTCTCTCTCTCTCGTGTTCCCTTTGCCCCTTGCTCACCCCCCCTTCCCACCACCACCACCACATCATTCCTCCCTCACCTCTCCCCGCCTTTCACAGTCCCCTCCCCCCAGGTACCCCCGACGGGCCTTGGGTGGAGCTCTCTGGTACAGTGGACCACACGGGGGTGACTGTCTGGCTGCAGGGACGCGAGGTGAGAGAGGCAGGTCATGGACACACACACACACACACACACACACACACACACACACACACACATGGAACAATCTCTCACTCCTTTTCTCTCCCTTTCTCTCCCTTCTTCAGGTGTACACTAAACACAACCTCCTGAGGGCGTGGGCGGGGGAGCAGAAGAGGTACCACGCCGGTGTACACGTCATCGCCTTCCACCAGAGTCTCCTGAAGGTGATGCAGACGCGGCATTTCCTCACGTGGCAGCCAGCGGCACACAGGATGCTGGCGGAGGCCCTGAAGGAGCTACAAGATGGCCGTCTGGTGCTGGTGCTGGGCGCGGTGAGTGTTACGTGTGTGTGTGTGCGTGTGTGTGTGTAAGTGTGTGTGTGTGTGTAAGTGTGTGTGTGTGTGTGTGTATAAGAGCCTAATACCTATCTTCAGCGTGCCCCTCCACCCTCCCCTGCAGCCGGACTACATAAGTTGGCTCAACGTGGAAGGAATAGACGCCCTCAGAAGCCTCGGGGCTGAGCTGGGTGTGAAGGCGGTGCAGGAGGAGGCGTGGGTCATGCTGGCAAGGAAGGGACACGGGGCGATCTTCGAGACCTTCATCTCTGCTAAAAACTACTCCTCCAAAGTTGTCTCTCCTCTCAGCTTCTCCCTCAGTCTCCCTCGCTATCCAGGTAAGAGTAAAGTGCTGTGTTTTCCCTCCCTGAATGACACTCTTCTCTTGGACGCGTTGCAGGTACATAATTTTAAGCACGAACTCACTAATTCTACTTGGAACTCATTGCAAAGAGGATCGATTGGTGAAGAGGCGATCAAATTCCTCCTTAACCTAATTTTTCTAGACAAGTTTCACACTAAGAATCGTAAAATTATCGAACAATAGAAGCACAATGTCTTTTTTCAACGGTATATAATGATACAATAATAGCGGTAAAAATATATAGAAACAACTCAATACATTTTTTCCCTCTCCCCTTAAAAGAGCGCCGGTGTCCCTGGTACAAGAACCCCAAGTTAGCGGCCCAGATGGAGTTTTGTGAGACCTATGAAGGGTACGGCGAGATGTGTGACTGTGACCACCCCGTCCACCTGAGTCCCGCCAACTCCGTGAGTACCTCCTGCCCTCACTAAGGCTCTTGAGGCTTAGTTACGAGACACGACGGTAGATTCAAGGTCGCAAGGAAGGGAAATGCATGGTGTTAGGAGTTTGAATATTGACTTATATACTTAAATCAAGGACTAAGACACAAACACTGAAATAAGATACAACGAAGAGCAGTATTAGTATGAGAAAAGGGCAAGATCACACCCTTATACCCTTCCCTTATACTTTAACACTGTCTCAACCTAATACAACTCAGTCACGGTATGCTACAACAACCTCCCTTCCTCCGCCTCCCCCAGCCACACCTGCAGCTGGAGGAGGTGATCCCCGTGGCCCTGATCACCGCGTCGAGGTTCCCCAAGGTGGCCCAGCAGGTGAGGACACTGTGGGAGAACCCTGGGGGGAGACAGACGCCCCTGGTGATGATGGTGGACGGGGAGCACCACGAGGCCAAGGCTCTGGGACGCTTCTTAAACATTACAGTCGTGATCCACCACAACCAAGTGACGCCAGGTGCTTACATACATATACACACACGCAAACGTACACACACACGCACATATACACACGCACATAGTTTTTTTAGCCTCCTCCTTCATATATTCACTCCCTTCTATGTTGCCTCACTCCCTCATGTTTACTATTTTAACTCTTATACACAAATAATAAAGAAAACTATTATTGCATTTCATCTAAAAAATACTCACTTTTTTCTGGATGATAAAAAAAAAATTAAAGCCCAACCCAGTCCCCTTCATGAGGTACAATCTACAGCGCCTCTCCCCCTCCTACAGGCACTAAGCAGAGGGTGAACCACCACATCAAGTTCTCCCTCCAGACGATGTTCAAGACGTTCCCTCAAGTGGACAAAGTGATTTTCCTGGAAGACGATCTGGTTCTCGCTAAGGACTTCATCAGGTAACTAACTCGCCATCTCCCTCATTATTCCTGCTTCCCTTCCTTTGAGTAGCTAATAAGTCAAGGGATTATAGCGTTCTGAAGCCAAGGTCATGTAGATTGAGCTAACTGTAACGACACTTCTTTTTTTTCTATAGTGAGTGAGTGTGTACATGAATTAGCTTTTAACCTTTTGATAGTCAGTCTTCAGGTGTCGCTTGAGGGTTCAGTGTCATTAATTTCGGCGTCACTTGAGTTGCTACAGAGACTGACTGACTCACTTGTGTGTGATTAATGGGTGACTGACTCATTTGTCGCGCCCTCATGTCTACCCTCACAAACACACACCCTCCTCCGTCCACCTTATACTCCTTTCATCTCTCCCTTTTCCTTTTGTTTATTTGAATGTTTCTATCTCTCTTTTCAAGCCTTTGCTTTATTTTTTTTATGAACAATTACACTTTTTCGTTTTTACTACTTTTGTTATTCTTCTATTGTATGAAAATTTCCACCTCTTTTTCGTACATCATTAAAATCAACATCATCATCTCCTCTTCTTCCTTCTCCTCCTCCCTTCAGTTACTTCCAGCAAACATCACTACTCATGAGCGTCGATCCTTTCATCATGTGTGTCAACGCGTACAACTACAACGCATTCCCACACACGGCAAGCGACCCTCAACGTATCTACCGCGTTCAGACTTACCCTTACTACGGCTGGATGACGAGCCGAGCTAACGCTGCCCGCATGCTGTCCCGCTGGGCGCCCCTCCACCAGGTGAGACTATGCGGGTGTCACTCTTTGTTCCGACGACTTGTATTGATTCATTGTTAAAGATACGGGTTTGACTGAATGTTCCGGAGTTGTGTTGTGTATCTAGAGAGTTTATTTGTTATTTTATTCTCTATTTACATTTATAATTATGTTCAAAGACTTATTCTGTTCATCTAGAAAATATATTTATTTTTGTTTTTTCTGTTTACATTTATAATTACCTGTTTATTTACTATTAATGTTCAGTTACCTTTCTTTTAATAGGATCAAATACCTGAAAGCAAGTTTGTCTCACAGTATATAAGAAAAAAATCATTAACTAATTCCTGATTCTGCCTCGAGTAACAAGGGTTTAAGAGATGCGCTAACTTGAGGTGTTCTTAGTACAGGTTTGACTCTTTCTCTCCGGTTGTCTGGTCACCTTCAGAGGGTGGGTAAGGGGAAGGTTGTCTCCTTGATAGTTTCTGAGGACATGGTGTGGAGTTTGCTTCTTAGAATTTCAAATAGTAAGCGATGGGAGAGGGGCGACCTTTCTCTCTCTCTCTATCGTTCTCTCTCTCAAAGGAATATTCATGCACGCACACCGCCACACGCACACGCACGGACAGACACACAGACACGTACACACTCTACACAATACAATACAATAAGAAGCAGACAAAGAGGATGTGAAGTTTACAAACTGACAAAACACTTATCCATTTACTTGACTATTCATCTGTTTAGTAAGTCAGCCAGTCAGTCAGTCAGTTAATCAGTTAATCAGACAGTCATCCTTCCTTATCCCTACAGAACGCTGACTGGGATCTTTACATACATAGCCAAGTTATGAACGACACCTATAACGTCATCATACCAGAGATCCCACGCACGAAACACGAGGGCGGGGCGGGCGTGCACGTGACGGGGTTCGAACAGGAGACCACGTACAGCCAGCGACCCCTTAACACCCTGCCACAGCCCACCCTTAACCTGAGGCGCCACTGGGATCCTGCCTATTCGCTTGATCTCATGGCTATTATATTGAAGGCAAAGGTTGTGAGAGTGACCGCCCACCCGTGTTTAGTACCGCCCGTCCCAAGGTACCAGGTGAGTGATGCTGGAATGAGGTGAAGTGAGATGTTGGCGGAATGACTACACTACTCGTCTCAATGTTGAAATTTTTAGTCCTGGGTTCGATTCCTTGGAAATATCTCATTAGTTTGTATTCCTTTTTATTTATTTCTATATTGTATCTCTCCCTCCAGCGCAACACAACCTACGTCATCTACATTAGCTTGTCAGGGGATAATGACACCTTTAACTCATTCAAGGTTCTAGGCAAGGTGAGTCCTAGCACACCTGTTTCACCTGTCTGACCCTCCCTACCTTCCTCCCCCCCCCAACTCCCATGATATTACCTTCCACCCAATGAGCCGACGGAGGGCATAACGAAGGCAACCCAACCAAGGCGTAGCAATTGTGATATAAACTAATTTAAGAGAAGCTAATCTTGTGCAAGGAAACAAGACTCGATTAAGATTCACTAATGGAACTTCCTCCTCTTCCTCTTCCTCTTCCTCCTCTTCTTCCTCTTACAGTGTTTGGGTTTCTACCATAAGGGTTTGTTTGAGCATTATCGAGCTACTTACTCCCTTAAGTACTTCGAAACACCACTCATTCTCGTCTCCTGCTACAGCTCTGTTTATTGGTAAGTCCCCCGTCATATCTTTCCTCCTCATCTCGTTTTCTTTCTTTGTCTATCGAACACAAGGCGGATGGAACACCAAACAAACACCAAACACACACTAGACAGACAAGACATAAATAATTCATCAGACACGTGACGATGAATACAGAAAGCTAGTAAAGTCTGAACGAAAACAAGCTAAGAACAAAACAAAAACAAAAAAATAAAAAATAAAAACTCACATAAGATTATTTAAATCAAAACAAAAAAAAAATTCAGCTGAAAACACACCATCATGATCAAGTCTCAAAGCAAATAGTAAACATTTAACTAAGACCCTTTCTCCTCCTCCTCCTCCTCCCACAGTGTTGACGTGCCCCCAAGTCTGGTGTTCACCCCTTCGAAGGCTGCAGGAAAGCTTGCGTTGAAGTACCAGTGGCGCCACACCAACGAGACTTCCATAGTATTGTGGCGCGTCCCTCCTCGCTCCCTGCTAGAGGAGGTCACCCTGAACAACGTGGCGGGCTACGAGGTCATATTAAACTCGTGATAGGTCATGGAAGGTCACTGAAATATGTGTTAATGTTTTGTTTTTTTTGGTTTTGATAAATTGTTTGGATAGAATATGAGGTGTGTTAAAAAAAAATTTCCTTTCTTTGTTTACCTGGTTATTTTTAAGTGTTATGTATGTTTTATGAATGCTACGAGTGTTTTAATATTAAGTTATTCGTTCCATAATTATTCTTTGATTCTCACTGTTTATTCTCTTTTTTAACTGATTTATATTTATTGTTTTGTAATTACTGTGTTTTCTACGTGGATTGGGTTGATATTCTCTGCAACAGGAGACGTTTTTACTGTGCCAAGGTATCAGTATAGTGCCATAGTGTCTCTCAAGGTACATAGATATTGTAGAAAACTTACCACTGTCTTAGGTAACTCCTCATAGTATCGAGACACCATTTATGAGGTTGTAAATCACCTCACACGTGTACTTTCCTTGCTTTCACTCGGCTACTCCCTCCATTTCCTTATTGAAACTCCGACGAAAACAAGAAAATAAAGAAAAATATGAACTCTACGGAAAATGTTTTAGTTGTTCCTCATTGCCTTGTTGAAAATCTGACAAAAACAAGAAAATAAAGAGAAGAAAATGAACTCCACAGAATTATATTTTCGTTATCCTTCATTTCCTTATTGAGAAACTGATAAAAACAAGAAAATAGACCAAAAAAATTAAACTATCCCTTATTTTTTTATTGATACTCAGACAAAATTAAGAAAATATAGACAAAATTAACTCAACATAAGGTATAGAAATATGATCCCGTTGCATACAAGAACTAATAATAAGTCCCACGCGTCCTGTCTGAGTACACGTGAATCTTCTACTTCATATTCTCAACCTGACGCTCCCCTTCTAAAGCAAAAACTACGACGTATGAGTGTGCAGAGTGTGAATATATTACCTTAACACACACCTCACCTGCATATATTAAAGCTTTCACGTAAACACACACACACACACACAGACACACACACACACACACACACACACACACACACACACACACACACACACACACACACACAACAGTTAAGATATTCTCCTTTATCTCGCTCTTAGACATGGAAGTGTAAATAATCATAATAAGAACAGTAAACTAAAAAGAAATTAGTATATAAGCGAGAATTTCCCTTGTGTAAGAATAAAAAATATAATAATAATGATAGATAATAATAATGCTGATAATAATAATATATGCATTGTGTTTGGCTTATGGCGGAAGCGGTGACGTGGCAGACTGAAAGCACACGCACACGCACACACACACACACACACACACACACACACGCACAGGTTCAATTTTCCTGTGTCATCCTTGCGTTGCATTAAGGTCCTACATTTCATCTACTTTTCCTGGTGCCGTGGAGAGAGTCTGTAGGAGTCGGTGTGTCCTTTGTGTTAGTGTGTGTGGCGGTGAGCGAGAGAGGAGTGCAGCGAGTGGTGTGTGGTGGTGTGTGTGCGTGTGTGTGTGTGCTATCTGTGGTGTGTATTTGAGTGGTGTGTTTCAGTGGTGTTGGTGTGAGTGTACTTATTAGTGTGTGTGTGTGTGTGTGTGTGTGTGTGTGTGTGTGTGTGTGTGTGTGTGTGTGTGTGTGTGTGTGTGTGTGTGTGTGTGTGTGTGTGTGTGTGTGTGTGTGTGTGTGTGTGTGTGTGTGTGTGTGTGTGATCATGGTAGGGCGACACTTCAGAACACTTGTGGTCTTAGCAGCGTCCGTCGCTATTTACCTCAAGGTCATCACAGTCCTAACTAACAACAACAACAATAACCTCAACCTCAACCACCACCACCACAACAACAACTATCGTCACAACAACCACAATTACCACAATCCACAAGAAGAAGTGTACAGCCACTTAACACGCAGAGGAAGGCAGAAGACAGTGACAGCAGGTGAGATTCAAACGTGTGTGGTAGTAATTAATTGACTTGGATCAGGTGAGGTAAGAGGAGTGAGTCACAGGTGGAAGGTAAGTGTAGGAGGTGAATTAAACTAACACGTTCATAGATATAAATGTTACGAATAAATTTTTCTTCCACATATAGCCCAAAAAAAGTTGAAAATTGTTGCTATTTATTACTGAACGGTATGTGTTTTGCTCTTATTTTACATTTCTATACATTTATATTCAATTTAAGCATATTTTTTTTACGTATCTCACGTCTAGAATATTCATAACATTAATCATTCATTTATTTTTTCATCCTCCTTGTTATCATATAGAAAAACAGAAGCTGAATCGCATCGTATAAATCAGCTTTTTATCTCCCCATTAGAAGGCGATGCTGGGACTAAGGAGGAGGGCGTGGACTCCCCTGGCGTGGTGGTGGTGGAGGTGGTGGTGGGGGCGGCAGGGGTGGAGGTGCGGGTGGACGGGGTGAAGGTCAGTTCTCAACCCAAACTTTGTGTGGGTGTTATCGGGGTGAGATTATGCATGTTTACGTTGCTCTTGACTCCTCGGTGATACAGCTGCCACAACTGTTGCCCGGATGTTCACTGTAACGAGATTGTTTGTATTCCGTCCCTTTGCCCCGCCCCTCCCCCCTCCCCTCGCCCCGCCTCCCCAGTGCCATTCTTCGCAGGTGTTCGCCGTCCAGAATCAAACACAGCTGTTGGGTAGCCAGGTCGCTCGATACCACGCGGGGCTTCACCTGGTGACCCTCAATGAAAGGTCAGGTGAGGTGATGCGCGCCCAGACCTTCCTCACGTGGCAGCCGGAGAATAGTCGTCAGGTGGGCGAGGCTCTAAGGGACGCCGGTGAGGGGCGGCTTCTGGTGGTGGTGGGTCTGGTAAGTGGAGTCCTGCGGGTGACGGTGACCATGAGGGTAACGGTGCAACGATACTTTGATTCACTGATGACGAAATACAGTGACATTGATGAAATATTTACCAGTGTTATTCTTATTGTTTTGTAAGAGTGAAAAAGTTGCTTGTCATGTTTTCCTGAACGTTTGTCTTCATGGTGACCCCCACGCCCTCCTTCACCTCTTCCACCCAAAGCCGGAGTTCACAGTGTTCCTTGGGCGTGACGTGACGCAGCAACTGGCCGCCCTCGGCTCTGTGTTCGCGGATCGGCTGGCTAAACACGAGGCATGGTGCATGGTGGCGTGGAAGGGAAGGGGCGTGGCCAGCGAGGCCCTCACCACCATCCACCACGAGGACGGAGCCTACACGAAGGAGGCGTCGCCGATATCAGTGCATCTGGTCATTCCTCGGAGGCGACGTGAGTGGCGGGCACGAGGCTGATGCCCCAGTGTGTCCCTTCAAGGTCAAGTTTGTATAACCAAAGTCAGGCTCAAACCCTTAAAAGAACCAGTCATTCTGAAGGTAATACATCATTACAACTCTTTAGGCTCAAGTATGCTTTCAGTTCTTAAAAATACAACACCTGTCCTACAGAGCAGCGGTGTGTGTGGCACGCGACGCCCGGCATGGAGGAGCACGCTGCCTTCTGCCGCACCTACGACGGCTACGGCGCCTTCTGCAGCTGCCACGAGCCGCCCTGGTCGCCGCGTCCTGCCTCGCCCGTGAGACTCGTTGCTAACTCGTTCGTTTGAGCCTTAAAGTGACACACATGACACAGGTGGTAATGAGCCGCGTCACAGGTGCCCTACGCGGCGCGAGAGGTGGTCCCCGTGGCGGTGGTGACAGCGTGGCGGCTGCCCCGTGTGCTGCGCCAGCTGGCCCAGCTGTGGGCGAGCCCCGGGGGACTCCACACGCCCGTCACCATCTTCGTGGACGGCCACAGTCCCGAGGCAAGGAGCTTGGCAGCCCTCCTGAAGGTGCCGCTCGTCGAGCACCACAACCCAGCCACGCCAGGTCAGAGGTCAGAGGTCACCATCAAAACACAGGAAGGATAAGAGTGCTTAAAGGGTTTTATCTGTAATATCCAGGAAATGGTTGTAATGACACACTCCCTCATCACTATGCACTTACCGTAACCACATAGCTTCTGAAGCGTCCTTGACTCTACATTAACTTTCTTGTTCCTACGTCCGCTGGCCTCGGTCTTAACCCATCCACACCCCGCCTCCCACACCTTGCAGGAACCTCGTCCAGGATCAATGAACACGTCAAGTTCACGCTGGAGAAAGTGTTCCAACTTCACCCGGAAGCTGACCTCGCCATCATCTTGGAGGACGACCTTCAACTTGCTCCAGACTTCATCCCGTGAGTGAGCAAAACATTGGAAGAGTGACTGATGGTGTAGCGAGACCAACGAGTACTACCACAACTATTTTCATTCTACTAATAATACTACAACGTCCACTACTTACACATACAACACCAACTCTAACATTACTCCTCCAGGTACTTCCACCAGACCGCCGTCCTCCTCAAATCCGACCCTTACCTCCTCTTCGTCAATGCCTTTAACTACAACTCCTACCCACACACGGCACAGGACCCCCGCCGCCTGTACCGAGCTCACGGCATCCCCGGCTACGGATGGATGACCACACGCAAGGGCGCCGCCGAGATGCTAGCTGGCTGGGTACCTTTAAACCAGGTCAGTACGCATCACCCACAAGGTCACGAAAACAAGGTCAAATAAGGTGGAAAATGGAATGAAACGCCTGATGGGAGATAGCGGAAGGATGGATGATTATTTTCTTTCATCCACTTGTCAGACCTCCGCCTCGTGGGACTGGTGGGTGAGGGCGAGGGTGATGGGGTCGCGGGACATGCTGATCCCCGAGGTGCCCAGAACACGACACATGGGCGGCGGCGGCGTGCACATATCAGGGTTCGATCAGGTGCTCTTCTCCAGCCAGCCTCTCAACACCATCGCCAACGTGACCCTCGACGTGGACAGGTGAGTCTGGTGTGGCAGCGTTACAACACATCCAGGTAAATTGGTAACGTTTTTCTTTGTAATAAATGTTGTTTGTAGTATCATTTAATTATTTAGTAGCTGGATTCTTGGTAAATCTCGTTTCATTTATTTTTTTCTGCTACGTACGACCTGAAACTTTTGCAAAATAATTCTTGCTTTCATTATTATCTCTGTAATACCACATAGGAACGATTTCTATCCACTGGTATTACATCTAAATCTAATGAATTTTCGTATATAACAAAAACAAGCTAAAAAAACAAACACCCAAGTATAGCCAGGTATTAAAAAAAATCATTAAGGGACAACTCAGGTATAAGCTCAGGTGAGACACTAATCCTTGAGCCTTGACTGCAGCGCACGTGAGGCAGAATACGAGACTCGCCTCCTTCAGGACCTTCGTGAGGCCGAGGTGGTGCCCTTCACCTACCATCCCTGCGAGGTCACGCCCCTTCCCTCACACAAGGTCAGCCAAGCATTAGGTCACAGTTCAACCTAAAAATTAACAGAATACACACATAATAGTTTTCTTAAGTTCTTTTTTTTTCAACTTAAATCGTCAAGGTTCATTTTTCTATCATCATTTACTTAAACAGCTTAAGAAAAAGTGTCTTAAAGCTGCATAAACCCCAGAAACATCATTTAAAGGTTAAAAATTAAGCTTTCCAGAAACCCCCTGGCCTGAGAAGGGGTCAAAGTGGCAAGGAAAACAGGAGGGGGTCGGCAGAGGGGCGTTAAGAGGGGGCGCAGTACCAGCAGGAGGGCGGAGGAGGAGTGTAGGACCAGTAGGGGGCGGGAAGAAAGGTTGTACGTTCAGCAGGAGGCGGGAGGGAGAGGTGAGACATCAGCAGGGAGGAGAGGAAGGGGAGAAAAAACAACAGAAGATGGGATGAGATACACAGGATTGAAATGAAGACAGGAAGGAGTGAGGAACCAATAAAGGGGAACTGAAGAGGACAGGAGGAAGGGGAGAAAGATAACAGAAGATAAGATGAGATACACAGAACTAAAATAAATAAAGGAAGAAGTGAAAGACCAGTAAAGAGGAAATACAGAGAATAGGAGGAAGGGAGAGAGAGAACAATAACAGAACGAGGGAAGAGGGAATAAAGGGTTAGTATGAGGATGTGTTAGTGTGTTTAGTGATGGTAATAAAGTGTTATTCCACAGACCAACAGGAGCTACGTGATCTACATTGACCAGCCAGATGAAAACAAGAGTCACTTCACGTATGAGGTCGTTGCTGTGGTGAGTAGAAGGGGAAGGGAAGGGGAAGAAGAGGAAAGAAAGCATTTGGTACAAGAAGGGAGAAGGAAAAAGAGAGATAGAAGTTAAATAGAGAAGGAAAGAGACTAAAGAAGGGAAAAAAATAAGAGGAATGAATTGTAGTGAATGAGAGAGAAGAGAGAGAAAAAAAATTGTGAACAGTATGAAGAGAAAGAATTTACATCACATCTCTTCCACTTCACACCGTCATTCACCCCTCCCTACATCCCTACACCTCTCTACACTTCCTCTCTATAACCCCTACCTCTTAACCCACACCATAACCCTCCCCCACCTCCCTACCTCTAACCTTTCCCCACCTCCCACTCCCTCCACCTCACTGACATTCTCTCCTCCTCATCAGTGTCTTGGGATCAACGACAGAGATTTCCACGAGAACCTAAGAATGATGGTCACCTTCCCCTTCTTCGGTAATCAAGTGTTCCTGGTGGCGTGCCCGACCTCCCCTTACTGGTGAGTGTGTGGCGAGAGGAAATGAGGGGAAATGAGGGGAAAAGAGGGGAAAAGAAGGGGAAAGAGGGGAAAAGAGGAGGGAAAGGAGAGGAAAATAAGGGGAAAAGAAGAAAAAAAGGGTAAAAGAGGGGGAAGGAGGGGAAGGGAGTGAGTAAGAGAGTAAGGAAAGGGAAAGGAAGGGAAGGGAATGAGTGAGAGAGAAAGGAAAGAGAAAGGAGAGGAAAGAATGAATGAAATTGTAAGGAAAGAGAATGTAAGGAAAAAGAATGGTAGGAGAGGAAAGATGTGTTATGGAAAGTTGAATAAAAAGGGAAAGAAGGATGGAAAGAGAAGAAAGGAAGTGAAGGTAAGAAATGGAAGGCAGGAAAAAAGTGAGGGATGTGAAAGAAAGTATAGAGAAGAAACAGAGAATAAGAATAAGGAGATAAAAGGATAAAAGTAAGGATAGAGACAAGGCAAGGAATATACAGAAGAAATAGAGAGAAAGAAGGATAAGAAGAATAAGAGATAGAAAAGAAGGAAGATATATAATTTGAGGA
>JAXIVD010004496.1:0-7500 GCA_036785275.1 Cancer borealis | reverse complement strand
GAACCTTCATCTATGCATGGCAACTCCCCTTCCTCTGCCCATCCCACCACGTCCTCACCCATCACCTCACCGCCCTCAACACCCTCCATCCTGCCGTCCAGCTACACATCAGACGCCATCGTAACCCAGACCAAGACGGAGACAACTGAGATAAGGACTCCAGGAAGGAAAGTCATTGAACTCCATCACAAAACAGTCTCAGAAGCCATGGAGGACCACTATGACCCTTTGAAGTCCACCCCTTCAGAGGCCGCGACCCCTGCCTTGATCGGTGCCTCCACGAACCCCGCCAACGAGCGGCCATCTTCAACACACCTACAACTGGACATCACCATCAACGCCACTGGTGTTACCCTGGCGGTGGACGGCGTTCAGGTGAGGTTCAACATAATGTGCAATGCAACTGATAAGGATGATGAACTTCCTTAAACAAATTAAAGAAATACGAATCCCTATTCACAGGTATATTTAACTAATAGTCTTTGATGTATTCTTGCCGGACATAGATAATAGTGTTTGGTGCATAAATTTCTTGACATAACTCCCTCCTACAGGTTAATTTTAACCAGAATAATCCCTTCAGACACCTGTTTGGTCAGGTGTCTCCCGCCCCTCCAGCCCCTGAGTACCGTTGTCCTGCAGGTGTACAGTGATCTGAACCGCACCGTGGCGTGGGGCAGCAAGCGTGCACGCCTCCACGCCGGCCTTCACCTGATCTCGCTGCACCCGCTCACAGGTAAGGTTACGGCGGCCAACTCCTTCATGACGTGGCAGGTGACGAGCGACGCCAAGTTCCTGGAGGCTTTACGAGACACTCAGGACGGCCGCCTCCTGCTGGTGGCGGGCGTGGTAAGGCTCCGTCCATAGATCGTGATATAATTCAACATGCCATGAACATTTTTCTCACAATCACAAGCAGCTGAATGGTAACTTTTCCAACAGCCTGACTTCACGGCCTTCCTGAGGGAGGAAGTGACGGACAGCCTTGATGACTTAGGTTCATTGTATGCCGACCGCCTCGCCTACAGAGACGCCTGGTGCCTGCTGCTGCACAAGGGACAAAGGATCCTGCACGAGGTCCTTGTCACCTCTCGTCCAGGCCACAACTACACTGTCCACGGCGTACCGCCCTTCATGACACGAGTTATGGTGCCCCGCACGCCAGGTGAGGCGGGGGTCTGTCCACGCAAGTGGAGGGGAGGGGAGGGGAGAGGCGGCACAGATTCAGCCTCGTGATTGCAGCGTCCTTGTCTCCCCACAGAGCAGCGGTGTGGTTGGCACGCGACGCCCGGCATGGAGGAGCACGCCGCCTTCTGCCGCACCTACGACGGCTACGGCGCCTTCTGCAGCTGCCACGATCCGCCCTGGTCGCCGCGTCCTGCCTCGCCCGTGAGACTCGTTGCTAACTCGTTCGTTTGAGCCTTAAAGTGACACACATGACACAGGTGGTAATGAGCCGCGTCTCAGGTGCCCTACGCGGCGCGGGAGGTGATCCCCGTGGCGGTGGTGACGGCGCGGCGGCTGCCCCGCGTGCTGCGCCAGCTGGCCCAGCTGTGGGCGAGCCCCGGAGGACTCCACACGCCCGTCACCATCTTCGTGGACGGCCACAGCCCAGAGGCAAGGAGCTTGGCAGCCCTCCTGAAGGTGCCGCTCGTCGAGCACCAAAGCAGAACCAAGCCAGGTCAGATATCTCTTACCCTTGCCTGTAGGTTAAGTGTGTGTGTGTGTGTGTGCGTGTGCGTGTGCGTGTGTGTGTGTGTGTGTGTGTGTGTGCGCGCGTGTGTGTGCGTGTGTATGCGTGTGTATGTATGTATGTGTGTGTGTGTGTGTGTGTGTGTGTGTGTGTGTGTGTGTGTGTGTGTGTGTGTGTGTGTGTGTGTGTGTAGCCAAGGCCAGCCGGTGACTACCAAGCTGTAATATATAATACCACAGGATCGCCGCTACGCATCAACGAGCACATAAAGCACGTGGTGACCCAGGCCTTCAGGCGGCATCCTGAAGTGGACAAAATCATTGTGTTGGAGGACGACCTTGACTTGGCACCAGACTTCATCCCGTAGGTCCCTTGACTGACACCACGTTCCCTTCACCCCCACACGTGTCATTGAACACAGTGCACGTCACACCTTCTTTGTCAACAATCATAAGGAATGTCATATATTCGTTCACGTGTTCCTACATATGTTTATGGCATAGACTATTTCTTCCATTAGATAACGATTACTAGAAGTGAAGTCAACGAATAAGTTATTCTTTTAGCCAAGGCCCAAAGGAGGCAACACACAGGCAGTAACAAATCACGTTTGCAGGTTTTTCCATCAGACAGCGTCACTACTAACGGAGGATCCCAAACTCTTTTGCGTTAACGCCTACAACTACAACGCCTACGACCACACAGCCCTGGACCCCACCCGCCTGTACAGGGTGCATGGCCTCCCCGCCTACGGCTGGATGGTGAGGCGACACGTGGCTGAGGAGATGGTGCGCCAGTGGGCACCCCCGGATGAGGTGGGTGATGTGACGGGCGGGGTGACACGGAGTCTGGCTACACCCCAGACCACGGTGTGACTTTTAAAAACGTGGCTGTGTTGTGTTTGTGCAGGGCGTGGACTGGGACCTGTGGCTGATGCAGGTTGTGAGGGGCGACAGGCACGTGTTGGTGCCCGAGGTGCCGCGTACCAAGCACGTAGGTGGCGGCGGCGTGCATGTCACGGGCCTCGAGCAAGCATTCTACCATGGTCGGCGACCCCTCAACACGAGACCAAACGTAACCCTCAACCTGCACGGGTGAGTGAAACACTATACACACCCCGATGCTTCGTACACAGCTTGATACACTCTGTACAAGTGTACACCACCACTCTACACCCACCAACATGACACCATCCCTCCACCACCACCATCACTCCACAACCATCATACAGCAACACACTGTCTCGTGTCCCCAGGATGCAGTACGACAGTTACCTGCAGACTCATTTCACAGCCATCGCTGAGGCACAGGTGGTTAGGTTCACACACCACCCCTGCCAGGTGCTGCCCCTCCCCACGCACCAGGTGAGGCCCGGGATTCATCACCATGTCAGTTTTATTCAAAGGAAAATATTGCATTGCTTAAAACAGTGAATAAAGAGCCACGTGTATGAGTGAACGACTGTGTGTTCGTCCCTGCAGGTGAACAAGACCTTCCTAGTGTACTTTGACGTCCCTGGAAACGGCACCTCAGACGCCTACTACGTGATGATGCAGGTGAGTCCAGTGTCCATACTCCCTCTCCCTTCCCTTCACACACGTCCAACTCTCGCTCGTAACAGAGACTTCATTTTCTTGTTCCATTTTACAAAAGTTATCCCGTTTAACGTTCTGGTTTTCCTACATCATCACCTTCGATGTTCTCTCCCTTTGCAGTGCCTTGGCCTCAATGACCGCAACGCCCACGAAAGCCTGCACGCGATGTTCGCGTTGTCCTTCTTCGGAAACCAACTGTACCTCGTCGGCTGCCCCGTCTCCCCCTTCTGGTGGGTTATTAACACCAAACACAACTCCAAACCATTCATTTCTCGCCAGGGTGAAAAATATATTACTTAACTTCCTTACCACTAACTTACAGTAATTATTCCATTAACTAACAATCCCAAACACTTTTAACTAAGCATCTCAGGACTAACAAGGACACTGCCTCCCCCACAGCCTAACCAAGGACGAGGGAGACGTGTACAAGCCTTCCCCTGAGGACCGTCAATACGCCGACCAGCATCCCTTCAGCCCAAAAGACCTTGAGATGCACATAGCGATACGCATCCCACCTCTCTCCCTCTCAGACCTCATCAACGTAAGCAACCTCATACACTACAACGTCACCCATTCCTGAGGGAGAGAGAGAGAGAGAGAGAGAGAGAGAGAGAGAGAGAGAGAGAGAGAGAGAGAGAGAGAGAGAGAGAGAGAGAGAGAGAGAGAGAGAGACCCCATTGCTTTCATCTCAGATTGGATTAATTTCTATCAAAATTACGAAACAGAAATTACGTGTGTGTGGAACGAACCCATATATTATAAATCAAATAAATAAAAAATAATAATACAAGCCATGCATCTGTTATGTATCTTCCTTTTTATTCTACTTCGCCTTTCTGCTGGTGGTTATATAAGATTTTCATAGTTTATCACCTAAAATTTTGCCACATTGGCTGCCGTACCTATAAGCACTGCTACAAAATAAATGAGCATGTGCACAAGTAGAAAAAAAGTTAAACAATAATTACCATTCCTCGTATTTACCATTATATTTGGGTAATAACATAGCAGTCAACGTCTAATAGCATACCCATTAGGGCTGAGAGGCCATTACCAAGGAGTGACTATCAACAAGAAACTAAGAACGGTATGTGAGCGGCAAAAGAACAGAATAAACCTTCACCATGCCAAGAAAATGTGTGCCTACATCTCCTCCATAAACTTTATAGTCACTCTTCAATGTAATTCTCTTTTAAGTATCTCTGAAGAAAACGATTCAGTTTTAAAGGAGGAACCAGTTAAAGTTTAATAATGCTCTGTAGCGCGGGAGGGAGAGATAAAAAGAGATGCTATTGCTTCTATGGTAATACTGATTTGGGTGAATAAATGACCCCTTAAATAAGTAAGGTCATAATAAGGTCACGAGGTCACAATGGTCTGCTGGTTTTTCTATCGAAAAATAGAGCTTAGATAAAAAAAATATATATATACTTAATATTCATGCGAAAATGGCTTTTATTTTTTACTTCTTTGTCTATAGCTAAATCAGTTGCAAATTACTGTTTTACTTTATCCTCGTGAAGAAAGAAAATATCACGATAAAGGTTCTTTTTACAAACAAAAGTTTAACATCTAGTGTCATCATCAAACAATTTCTTTCAATATATATACATTTTTTCTACAACACGATAAAAGATCAACGGACCCTCCCACAAGTACCCAAACCTCCATTAAAATAAGAAAACAAAACAAAAGCGCGTCGTGTATGCAACATTTAACCCTTTTCTACGACGCTTGATTACACGTCACGACGTCACCAACACCAACTCGGCTCACGTAACACACACTTCGCGCGTCACATAACAGAGGGCGAGCAAGTTGAGTCAGTGGTGTTGATGACGTTTATAGCCTCGGGGAGCAGAGTGGCGGCGTGGGAAGACAGGGGAAGAGGCTGCCAGAGGTGAGTATGCCGGCGGGAGGCTTGGCTTGGGAGTGGATTCAGCTGGATAAACACATGGATATGACATCAGAAGTCTTGGCCACCCGCTGCTACCAACCCCAAACCCTTTCCTTCCCCTCCTCATTACCCCTCCTCCTCCTCCTCCTCCTCCTCCTCCTCCTCCTCCTCCTCCTCCTCCTCCTCCTCCTCATCCTCCTCCTCATCCATTTCCCACCCGTCGCTCCCTCCCTAATCCGTCCACGCCTCATAGCCTTGCGTCCCTCATCCTTCTCATGAATACATTCTTAAACGAACATCCCCAACCGACCCTTACCCTCACTCCCTCTCGGTCCCTCCTCTCTTAATCCCGACCCCTCGCTTCCCCTCCTTTGATGCTCTCCTTCCTTCGTAACGACCCAGAAGCCGCATAGAGGAGGAGGAGGAGGAGGAGGAGGAGGAGGAGGAGGAGAACTTGAAAGCCTGAAGGTCGCTAGATGCAATGATTGGCTTCGTCAACGCCTTACTGAGATATAAGAATGGGGACGGCACGAGCAGCCTCTTTGGAACCCATCTCCAGCGAGAGACTGAACGTGTATGTATTGTGCTATTGTGTACATACTAAAACCCAATACATACACACATACATACACATACACACACACGCACACACACGTCCCTCTCTTTATCGTACCCATGAACACCCACAACACCACCAAGACGAGGCTGTCAAGACGTGCATGGCAGCAAGACGATATGAATTGCAGACGTAACCCTTCCTCTCACCTCCCTCCTTCCCCTGGTCACCCCCTCCCCTGCATCCCTCCCTCACCTTCTGGCGTGTGTGGGAGGGTGGGAGGGTACGAGAGAGAGAGAGAGAGAGAGAGAGAGAGAGAGAGAGAGAGAGAGAGAGAGAGAGAGAGAGAGAGAGAGAGAGAGAGAGAGAGAGAGAGAGTCTGGCACATTCACAAAACCAGCATACGAACTAAATGGTTCTGAATTCCTGTTAGGCTGAAGAAAAAAAATACATTCTCAAAAGGATCAAAGAAAATAGGAAAAGAAAAATGCAGCATCTTTCCAGTTCCCGCACAATACAATACATACAACTTCCCTTCCCTGCTACTCCTATGCTTATCTTATCCTTCTATCCTTCCTTCCAACCTTTATCATTCCCCTTTAACTTCCACCTCCCCATTCTTATCCATTCTCGCATTCTTTCTTAAATAGGTAATCCCCGTCACCTCACACTCAGCCCCTTTCTGACCTCAGTAGCATCGACGTAATCACTGGAATCACGATCAGCATCCCCTCGGCCTTCCTCTCCCTCCTGGATGTTGTGATGTTTCCAATTTGTCTTTAGTGAAACCCCTTCTTTAGTCTCCTCCTTCAGGTTTCCTTCAGTAGGTGGTGTGGGGCTCTTCCCTCCTCCTTTTCCTCTTCCTCCTTTTGGTCTTCCTTGAGGCTCCACTAACACCACTTCCTTCACTGGTGGAAGGCCGCTGCCCACCTGAAAGACCAGCTGTCTCTCCTCCTCCACCATCCTTGCAGTAAACAGTTCCTCTTCTTTCTTCTCCTTCTTGCTACGGAGCTTTGACCTGAGTCTCCTGAAGCTGTTTTTGCCATTAGCGATTCCGTCCTTCTGTTTAACTTTGCTCTTCTTCTTTATCTTCTTCCTCTTCTTTCTCTTACTCTGCATCTCCCAGGCGTCCCCGTTCCCCTCCTCCGCCTCCTCCTCCTGCTGTTTTGTGTCGCTGGTCGCCGCTACAACCACACTGCCTCCCGTGAATTTGTCCTCCCACACTCCTCCGCAACGCCTCACAACCACACTCTCCCCTCTATCTCCACTCTCACGTCTTCTCTTCACGCCCACCTCCACCTCCTCCACCTCCATTGCCTCCTTCAGTAGCTGCCCTTCCATGGTATAATAGACACCCCTTTCACATGGGTGTAAACAGCAGGAGAGGAACATGGGAGGGAGTGCATGGGAGTGTGGGAATGCTGTTTGGAGTAGGGTAACCACCGTCTGTTTTTTTGTGTCCACTCCACTTCACTCCACTTTTATTTTGAACCCCGTTTTCTTTTTTGTTTTCAGGGGGAGTAATGTTGTTTTCTTTGGCACTTGTTTTTTCTATTTTCTTTTTTATATAGCTACTCGAGATTAATGGGTGAATGATGGTAATGCGTGTGTGTTTTACTCTCTCTCTCTCTCTCTCTCTCTCTCTCTCTCTCTCTCTCTCTCTCTCTCTCTCTCTCTCTCTCTCTCTCTCTCTCTCGTGGATGTTGTGTCTGTCTGTCACTTTGTCTGTCCCTCCTTCCGTTTTCTTTACTCCTTG